>JAOXJP010281919.1:0-11281 GCA_025762735.1 Platanus orientalis | reverse complement strand
TATCAGCACCGAAAAGTGATAAGTGTCCACCGAGATTCGTTTGTACAGTTGTCACGAGATTCGTTTGCACATAATCCAAGCCCACCGAGACCGCAGATACTTCGAACTCAAGCACAACCACCACTTGTCGGCAGGGTTTCTGATTTGCAGAGTTTCCTTTTCCTAGGATAAGGCTTTGTTTAATTGAGTCATCTCTATTTGAAATGGAGAGAAATCTCTCCAGTTTTAAATCAATACTTACGAGATACATGATCGTCATGCCATTTGAAATACTTGATAAGGGTGTTTTCATATAAATACATATATAGACATGCATCGTGTAACCGTGTTGGGTGTTAACGGGAACTGGTCTGATTTCTCTCTCCTTATGGATAAAGAGGTTTTTTGATTTGTGGGTGAAAGAGTAACATAAAATATTAGAGAATGATTGTCTGTTTTGAGACAGATCTAAAGGCGTGTCTTTGATTGACACGTGTTTTTTGAATTTGATGTCTTTTATTGACCACCTACCTTTTTTCAACTGAACACTTTTTTGGACCCTTTTACCCCCCCCAAAAAAAAACACATGTCTGTTTATAATTCACCATATACACTACATAGAGACATTTTTATTTTATCACAGAACATTTGCTTCGAAAATAATATATGGCCACCAACGAATGAGGTCATGGTCGATCAAGGCGGTTCCGTCGAGTGCTTTGCCCCCTCATGCCACCTTTTTCAATTTCAGAGATTGTGATGGGTGTGGGGATACAAAGATATATAATAAACCCTTACCTTGTTTGTGTGTAGGTTGAGAGAGAGAGATGGAGATCAGCGAGGAGGTAGTGATTGTGGGAGCTGGGATTGCGGGATTAGCCACGGCCTTAGCCCTAAAGAGGGTAGGGGTTCGATCTTTGGTTGTGGAGAGGGCACATGAACTCCGAGCCACTGGTGCAGCCCTCACCCTATTCCCAAATGCCTGGTTTGCTCTTGAAGCACTCGGTGTAGATCACAAGCTCACTTTCATTTATGCCCCTTTCAAAAAGTAAGTAAAATTTCCAGCTCATTTTCTCTTCTTGTTTTAATTACTTTGATCTTCCCAATGATTACAGCATTCGTATCCTCTTGGTTAACTATCTTGTCTTCCTCTCAAGACGAAGAAGGAAGACATGCAGGTTGAAATGGATATGATGAGAAGGAAGATCTCAACCAATCTGATGACTGTTTATTATTTATGGAATTCAACTATTGTTGTGTTGATGCATATACTTATGTTGCGGTGGTTGGTGTGGTTGATATTTTAATCAGGGGATACGTCACTAATGTTGCTAATGGAGCTGTTCAAGAGGTTTCTTATACCGGCGTTGATGGGTTCGTTTAAATTTTTAAGATTTCCCGCTTTATGTCGTCCTGTCTTTCATGTTTTCTTCACTTAATTTCTAATCTCTTCTAGTTATATTTCTTGTTAGATTAACCATGGAGAGATATGCCAAGCTAATATCATTTGACCCTAAGATTGGATCCTGAGTTAAGATCCCTGGGTTCATGGTTCCAAGGGAACTTATGTTGAGACCCATGATGGTATTAAGAAATAAAATTATATCTTATTCATATACTTTATTTCCTAATAGATGGTTTCAAGTTTGTTCCTCGGGACTATCTTTTGAACACTCCTCGTGGTCTCTCTTGTGTTCATCACTTTACCTTAAAAACTTGGTTGGAATTTAGCAGCCTAACATATTCTCTCCACTTGGAATTAAAAAAATAATAAGACAAATAAAAGGAACTCAGCAGGGCCCTTTCTTTTATTTATTTATTTATTAATTAATTTCTTTTAAGGAGATAAAGGTATACACCCGGTTCTACAGCCATGGTCATAGAACCGTATTTAAGACATTGGATTGGAACCTTTTATGGCATGAATGGATCATAGACCCTGTGCAGAACATTAGTACATTTGATCTTGGTTTACTTGACATCGGTCTACCCTAACAAGCCACAAGATAAGGATTCCAATCCAATGGCTGCTATAACAAGATCTTTAGTGCTTATCATCACGTCTAGATTTGGCTTATGTGAAATGCAGGAAGAAAAATGGGCCTAGAACAGTACACAGAAGAAAATTGTTGGAGGCTTTAGCAGAAGAATTGCATCCCGATACAATTCGTTTTTCTTCAAAGCTCGCATCCGTCGAAACCCACACAACAAATGAAGGCCCTTCCATGGCCACCATACGGCTGGAAGATGGCACTGTCATCAAAGCCAAGGTGAGGGTAGTAGAAGTATAAGAAGGTTAAGAGCTTGGAATTTCATTTCATCTCACTTCTGTGAAAGTAAATGTCATTTGGCAATGCAGTTGTTGATAGGGTGCGATGGGGTGCATTCGGTGGTAGCACGTTGGTTGGGACTCTCGGTTCCAGTGGATTCCGGTCGGTCGGCGGTGCGTGGTTTAGCTGTGTTTCCTCAAGGACATGGGTTTGACCATGAAGTCCAACAGTACATAGAACAAGACCGTAGGGCTGGCATTGTTCCTCTCACTGATAAAGAGATTTATTGGTTCATAGCCAATAAGTCTAGACCTGTGGGTAAGCTTTCTTTCCCCAGTTTCTCATTGAGAGGAAGCTACTCATTTAAGTTTGTATGGATTCATCATTAATGCAAATATAGTTGATATTTCAGGTGAAGAGATTGGAGGAGAGCCTCAGCTAATTCAGAAGGACGTGATTGAGAATTTAGCTAAAGGCTGCCCTCCCATGTTCTTGGACGCCGTCCGGCATACTGATCTAGATACACTGACATGGGCCCCTTTGATGTTCAGATATCCATGGGACCTCATATGGGGACACACATGCAAAGGGAACATCACAGTCGCAGGTGATGCAATGCACCCGATGACGCCGGATCTTGGCCAAGGTGGTTGTTCAGCGCTTGAGGATGCAGTCGTCCTTGGCCGGCATATCGGGATTTCATTCCACAAAAATGGGAGACTTGTGCCGGGGGAGTTGGCCGGAGCTATAGAGAGGTATGTCAAGGAAAGGAGATGGCGTGTTGCCGGTTTGATCACAGGGTCATATCTTTCAGGGTTGGTGCAGCAAGCTGGCTCAGGATGGTTGATGAAGTTCGTTAGAGATGCAATCTTTTATAAGTTTGTCTACCGTAGGATCGCTGACGTCGTGTACTATGATTGTGGGAAGTTGCCTAGCGTTTCCTGGCCCATTGAATCAGAGGCTCAAACTAAGATTGATTAGGGTGTTCCATTCTTCATGATTGGATTTTCATTTTTAGTTGGTAGGTGATGATAAATCATGTTAAATAAGAATGTATCTGATGATTTTACTGAAGTTGATAGATGCAAATTTCTAGGATTGTCTATGGTGATTTTTCTCAAAAAAAAAAAAAAAAAAAAGAAATCTACAATTTTCTCATAAATCTATTTTTTAGTTCTTTATGTTCTGTAGGAGTTTGGAAACTCTAATTCCGAACTAATACTAGTATTTTAACTATAAATTTTAGGGTAGGAGATCCATTGTGTTTTTATAAGCCCTAAGCATTTCAAGTAGACTGTTAATATGATTAGAATATCCTCTTGTTGTCATGTTGAATGTCCTTTAAGTGGAAAAACCTTTTTAAAATTAAATAATTTTTTACAATATAAATAAAAGGAGGATGATTGTCTGTTTTGACATAGACCTCTATAAACGTGCCTTTGATTGACACGTGATGGGCTTTTGAATTTGGTGTCTCTTTTTAAACACCTACTTTAAATAAAATTGTTTAAAACAGTCTACTACTCATTATTCCCTACTATTTCATTTTAGATTAAAAAAAAAAAAAGAGATTAATGATGAACTTATACACCAAATGTACATTATGGCTACAAATCAAGATGAGATGAGTCAGCATGAAGTCTGAAAGCCTAGCCAATATTAGTCTAAGTCACTCAGACCGAAATCACCCGCATAATAAAAGGTTGGATTTGGGCCTAGTTTAGACTTGCAAAAACTTATTAGCTTGTAGGTAATTAAAAAAATAAAATAATAAATCTAAAACATAATATATCATATAATTATATATTTATCTACTTTTTCATTTAAAGAATATATTATATAATATATATGACAAGTGTTGTAGTTCAGATTGGGCTAAGACCTTCGGATGAAGCTAAAGCTTGATTAACAGTTTGAACCTCACTTTGGGCCTAAAACTTGGGTGAAACTAAGATTATGAGCCTAATAAGATATGCTTCAATTCAACCCAACCCAAGTTATAGTTCTAACACCCTCATCATATTCACACATTCACACACATGTCGTATATGTATCACACATATATGTCGCACATGTTTTACACATGCTTAGAAGGATTTAAACACATATGTAATGACTTGTAAACTTGTAAAACTTTAGAAATATATCTTTACAAATTTAAGAAGAATTAGTATGTAAACTTTATGTCATTGAAAGGTTTTGAAGTCTAGTTTCTAATGAAATAAACAGAGAGCAAATCCGACATCAAACGAAAAAGATATAGGCATTTTAGTATAAGAGATGCAAAGCATAAAAAAAATGCCAAGAGGCCGATTGATCCGGGAAGGCAGGCCCGATCGATCAGCTCTGGGTTGCTAGATCAATCAGGTACCCCCCCCAATCAATTGGCCCGTCCAGTGTGTTTTTGGAAAGTCGCTACTTTGTGACTTTTCAGTCCTGAGAGTTTCTTATTTGCTTTGGGACTCTATTAAGGCCTATAAGCTTGGGTTTTCGACCTAATTCAACACAAAAATGAAATGAACAAATGAGAGAAGGAAAATTAAGTAGAAAGGTAGGGTTCAAAGGATTTCTTAGGATTTTAAGGAAGGAACTTAAAGCTTTAGTTCAAAATCTGATTTTAGATTAAAAAGTGAATAAATTAGAATAAATTAGAACACTTTTATATCATTTTCAATGTTTTTAGGTTCTTAGAATCGTTCATCTACAGTTTTACTAAGATTCATGGGGGTTGTACTTTATTTGAGTTCTTAGAAATAAGGTTTTGTAAAAGGAAAATAAGTTTTATAAATAAACTTGAACACTTAGTATCATTTTTCATTAATCTTAAGTTCTTAGATTCGTTTAGTTAAAGTTTTGCAAATAATTAGATGTTTTGCTTTGTTTAGGTTCTAAAACCATGTTTTTGAAAAAGGAAAAATATGTTTTGAAGGAAACTTATGTTCTATCTTTTGCTTATGATCTATCTAGGCTTTTACATGATTTTGACTTTTGTTTTTGCAAAAAATATAGATCTTTTGTTCTGTCTTGATGGATTTGGATTACTAGAAAGGCTATTTTCTAGGAACACCATGTTTTTTAATGAGTTTTCAAGATGATTATTAGTGAATATACTTTAAAGATTATTTAAAAAAATTAACACAAAAATTAGTAGAGATATGTGCTTAGGTGGGTCAGATTCTCTTGATTTATGTTTTGCCTCAAAGATATGTATTGTTTGGATGATTAAAAATTGTTTTAAAGATTTAATTTGTTCTACTTTGATACACATGTACGTTTTAGTTTTAGCATATATATTTATTTAAAAAGATTTTGTCTTAATATTTGTTATGACATAAGACCCATTTGCCATCAAAGAGGCATATTTGATGGAGCCCTCTTCATTGGATTTAAATAGATGCAATCAGGTACCCTCTTTACTGGGTCACATAATTGATGAATCAATTTCAGTTTGATCCTTGCTACTAGGGGTGCTATAGTGGTATCCCTCACTAGGATCATAATAGGTGCAATCAGGTATTCTTTCACCGGGTCACATTAATAGGTGCAAACAAGTACCCAATTATCAGGTTGTATTAATAAGTGAAAACCATTATCAGTTATCTGCTTTGTGGGTCTCATTATATGTCAACTCTATGTTTCAATTATCTATTCAGTTTTAGTTTTAGTTTTAGTATTTCAGGTTATATTTTTGTTTAGTTTTATATTTGGATTCCAGTTCTGTTTTGAAAAGCATGTTTTATCTATTTTGCATAAAATTATCTATGCTCAGTAAGCCAAGGTTTTTTTATATGTCTTAAGTATTCCTGTTTATTTGTAAAGTCAGTCACACTTGTGGAGTTGACATTGTTGATTTTAGATGACAAGGATGACATGTCGCGCCCCAAAATCCATGTCTTAAGTGTTAACACTAAACATTGTATGTCTTAAGTGTTCATGTTTATTTGTAAAAGAAAGTGCTTAGACTTCAAGAAATCCATATTCCCTATTAGTTTTGTAATTTTTGAAAAGATGTTTTATAATTTTGTGCTTAGGTGGATCAAGCATCTCTAATTAAATTATTATGAATTTGTTTTCTTTCTATTATTACATGTTATAAGTTATGTACTATTTTGGATGTTGTTTTTTGTTATAAGTCACCCTTTAACATCAAGAGGGATATTTGATAATACCCATCACACTTGATTTATGGTGTGAATTGGTAGGCTCCTCTCACTGAAGATTAAATGGTGTGTTAAGGTCTTCTCACTGGAAATTAAATGGTGTGTTAGGCCCTTCTCATCGAGGATTAAATGATGTGTCTGGCCCTATTCATCGGTGATTAAATGGTGTAACTATTATCTATATTGTCTTAGACATTTGATATATATGTTATGTTCTATTATGAAGTTGAGGACCATAATGGAGTGTTTAGAGTTATCAGGGAATTAGTTGATGTAGTACAATGCTATGTGACTGCCATAGGCAAGAATGTTGAGCATGGAAATAGTGCGTTAAAGTAGTTTAGGAGAATGAGGCAATCTAAATTTAAAGCTTCCTAGGATCCTCTGGAAATAGATGCATGGAAAATGTAGTTAGAGAAAATATTTGATGTGATAGGTTGTACTGAGGTTCAAAAGAGCTCTTTCACAATCTTTATGCTAAATAGAGAAGCTAAACACTAGTAGAGAGCCACTAGAGAGACCCTACCACTAGAGGAATGTGAACCACTCACTTGGGGTGTTTTCCCTAGGGTTTTTCGTAATTATTACTTTCCATGCAGTGTTCGTGATACGAAAGAGATGGAGTTCATGGAACTTGTATAGGGAAGCAAGATGATCTTATAGTATAAGGCTAAATTCATGGAGTTGGTTAGGTTTGTCATCACATATCCAGAGACGATAAATGAAAGGCCATGAAATTTTAGAGGGGATTATACCCTGGTATCTGTGCATGCATGGTTACTTTACAATTGAGTACTTTTATAGATGTGGTGGAAACTACTATGGTGGTTAAAAAAGAATGTGAAGAGCCATAGTATATCCAAGATCAAGGAAAGAAGTCTCCTAGTTAGGATGAATTTAGAAAAGGCTGATGACAATGCCAAGACTTTTGAAGAAGGTAGTGACTAAGACTAAGACCCAATTGAACAGGGTTGCTTGTCCAAGATGTGGAATGCTTTACTTAGGTGTTTGTCATATCGAATCAGGAGCATGTTTCAAATAAGGAAAGACATGTCATTTGATTAGGGATTGTCTTATGGTAAATATTGACCAAAAGGGTAAGCCTACCAATGGGAAACCGAGGCCAAAAATACAAGGGCGAGTTTATGTGATTACTGAATGGATGCGGAGGCATCCAACAGTGTTGTGGACATCAGGGTTTTCGACCTCCACTTTTCTCTCTATCTTTCTAGCATGTAGGAGAGGTGTCTCTTTATCGATTTTTGTGGAAATGGCTAACTCGATGATTATGATTTTTTTGCTAGTCACCACCAACTTAGGTTTAACGATGGAGTTGAACATTGGCTTCCTTTCTAAGAAAAATGAAGTTTAAACCCAAAGGTCTAGGGGTCAACTTATTGTACTGGTCTGGTTTCAAAAGAAAATGAGTAAATTATTTTGTTGTAATTGGGGAAAGTGTTAGGCACCCTAATTACCTACCTTTTTAGGTGGCTTCTCGTAAACATATATGTCTTTAGTTTCCATAAGTGTACATGTCAAAGAAAAAAAAAACTTTATTTGGGTTTTACACAGGCTTGACACTTGAATTTTATTATGACGCCTAAATTTTAATACACCGAAACTTTAATTGTTATTAAAATCTAGGCATCAATTGCTAGAAAAATCCAGTAAACTGCCTCTTAGGGTTTAGACCTCTTTTAAGGGTCCCATTGTTTTGAGGTTTTGCAGAGATGTGGGGACCTCTCTACGGTCACATCCTACTAATTTCAGGCTTTGGACTCTTATGCAAAAAAGAAAAAATAAAAAAATCAGAAGAGGATGGTTTTGGTCTTAAGCTTGACACACCTGAATTTCAATATGCCCAAATTTTAATATAGATTGCATTCAAGTGTCAGTTGCTGGAAAAAATCCTACAACTTGTCTTTAGGGTTTGATCCCCTTTTTGGGTCCCAATGTCCCAGGGGTCTACAAAGGGGCAAATGGCCTCTTTGTGGTCATGTTACTTGGGTTTCAAACCTTAGGTCTTTATGCAAAATGATTAAATAAAAAATGAAAAATGGTTTTTAATCTCAGGCCTGTGGGCATCACGGAAAGACCGAGTAGGTCTGCCCGCCACACTTCAGAGAACCATGCCTGACCTATTTGGGTTGGTCTCTAGGGTTAAGTTTGAAGTTGCCACCAACTCAGGTTTTTACAGGTGGGGTTAGATGCTTACCTCTTTTCCAGGGGAAAGAAGGGTTACGGGTTTTTAGGGCCCATGCTAAGCACTTGGGCCTAGGGTTGACTCTTTACTGATCTGGTTCTCCAAGTTTTGGGTAAGCTATTTGGTTATGATTGGGGAAGGTGTTAGGTACCCCAATCACCCACCTTCTTAGGGTGGCTCCTCTAACCTAACCATTTCTTAAATTTTATTAAGCAGTGAATAAAATGAAGAACTTTTGGAGGGTTTTGTGTTAATACGCTTGATCTTTGATATGCTTGATTTTTCATAGAGTGAAAGTTTAGGTGTATGGCTTTGGTTGGATCCCACTTGATTTTTACAAATAATTCCAGGTTCTAGAATTTATATAAAGAGTGTATTCTGTTAGATTCATGAGTCTATCGGCTGTTGTGAGTAACCAGACACTTGGGTATAGATATTGAGGCTATTTGGATTAGGTGTGCCTCAAATAATTAGGGTATGCCTAAAATGCAAATACACCTAATCTTTCACAGAATGTAAAATCAGGCATACTATCTCAATTGGACCTTTTTTAGTCTTAATGATGTGTCAAGTGGCTAAGGGTTTGAATTGAAGTAATTTTAGGGGTTGAGGGGCCATTTATGGGTCAGTGTAGGGTTGAGGGTAATATGAAAATTTTCTGTTTTGTATGCTTGATCTTTCACAGAGGGCGTACTGTATTTTTTCCAGAAAAATAGTAGCCTTCTCTTGGATTTTTGGGTTGCTTCCAGGGGTCCACTGAAACTGGATTTTTTCAGGTGGATGGGTGACATCCCTTGAAGGGCTTTTGAGAATTCTCAGACATTGGAAATTAGGTGGGACCCCTTTTTGGAATTTTCCAAAATGGGGTACATTGTGTATTCAACATAGTTTCAACTGTGAAGGTCAGATTATGGGACCCATTTCTTGAGATTTGGAAATGGGGTGGGACCCAAATTTGATAAAGGGGTTGAGGGGTGAGACAGACATATTCATTTAAAATTCCAGGCCCAGATTCATTATATACACATAGTTATGATATAAACAATGTAAACAAGTTCCTAAGTGCAGTTTTTGGATAACAACATATATACTTTTAAATAAATTTCATAAAAAATGGAAGAACATGGCAAACATGCTTAAAAAAAATTCACCAAGTACCTAAGTTAACTAATTATTGGAAAAAGAATTGGGGCCGAAATCATTTCTTAAGGAAGAACAAAAAATCTATTATGGTGGTTGACTCTCTTAAATAGTCTAGAAGTACACTATTTTAGGGGCTAGTATGGAGCCCATTCCTAGAATCAAACAAGATCTTCATGGGCCCAAATTAGACACTTTGATAGGTTAGGGGATCAGCGACATATGGTCTAAGTCACTGGTGTAACACCAAATTTCGAGCCTGGTTATGAGGAGAAATTCGTTGGACAAATTACCTAGCCATTTTAAAGGCTAGTTTATTATTTTATGAGTGAGGACTAAAACTCCAAGTTTAATAAACTTATTAATTACAACCATTTAACATAACCAACCTCTAATTATCTTTAAGTTATGTATCACAAAACAGAGTTGCAATCATGTAAAAAGAAGAAGAAAGGGGTGTAGAAATGTTCTTTAAAATATGTAAATATAGACTACACTTGATCTTTCACCAACAAGTTTACCTATTTTGGAACTTGATTCATATTCAAGTTCCCTATGATATCTTTTTGAGAAGGTTGTAGAGGTATAATGGACATACTCCCTCTTCTTTTAGAAGAGAGGTAGCTTATAGAACTTTAAGAAAACGAATTGGCTTGCCTTGTGATAAATTCCTTCAACTCTCTTGTTCCTCCTTTTTCTGTTGTCTCTTCTTTCTGTGTGTGTGAATGCGGTTATTTATTGGCCACAAAAAAAGAGTTTAGAAGAGTCCTCATTTGAGAAAAACTTTATCTCTTCCATATTGTTTCTGTTGAGATGAGATTCCTTGAAATCTTATCTCAAGGATTAAGGAGATCCTTCTATGTGAGAATCCACCATTTTCTATCTTCTGGGCTGTTAAGGGACTCACAAGAGTGGTGGCTATCCAAAACAACCTTCCTGCGAAGAGATAAAACCAATTTTCAATTTATAGTTCCCACAGTGCACGAGTCCATTCACGCACATTATTTGGGCGAGAGTACATCACTGAAAACCTTTTGTTAGTGGCAAAAGATAATCCAAATCTCCATTTTCCATAACATGTTTGGCGAGTGAGAAATTTATTTCTCATTCGCACACTTTTTGGGTGTCAACAGTTGCCCCCTCGAAAAAGGCATTGCGAGTGTAGTAAGGAGATGGTGCATTTTTCAAGGCAAAAATAACGGATTTTAGTTATTCTTGTTGATACACCTTTTTTATTTGTTCTTGGGACTTTTTAAATTCTTTGTCTTTTGATAAATATACCCCTACAAGTATATAAACCCTGTTTTTGTCCTCCTTAGCTCATCTTTTCAGAGTTCATTCTCAGTAGAGCTTCATCTAGATTTTTCCTTCTTCAAACGTAAGTTCCTTCTTTGTTTTCATCTTCTTTTCCCTTTCTTTCCTTTGGATGATCATATAAGGTATGTTACATCATGAAAGAATGCCAGTTTCTTTTTTTTTTTTTATCTCTTTTGATTTTGAATTCTTTCCTTGCACGAAAGAGAAAATCC
>JAOXJP010281918.1:0-33838 GCA_025762735.1 Platanus orientalis | reverse complement strand
GTACTTGGTCACAAGGTTTTGGTTAGGTGGGTTATGCTCACACCAAAAATGAGGAAGGATTAAGGAGGTGGGTCCAACGAAAACCTTAGGAAAAAATCGAGGGTCTAGAGTGTCAAATTAGGAAACAATGGGGATGGCCTAAAAAGGGGAGGTTATCTAATCACCTTGGTTACTTAGGATGCCTAAAGTCAATTCTAAAGAATTAATGCTACCCATTGAAAGAAACCTCTGGACCCTGAGCCAAAATTAGGTGCTGACACCAACCCTAGGAATAACAGCAGTTCCCTAAGGAACCAAGGGACTGGGAACCTGAGGCCCGCCATAAGAGCCTGCTCATACAGAGCCACACTACCTCCAGGGGCTTCGAACGCATGGGCCTCCCTGGGTACGGACTACCCCATCGGGAATTTGATAAGTCGCGCAATATCGAGTTATGGTCCTCGCCCCCAGCTCGAAACCATACTAAGCAGCCTTTAAATCTTCCTCTGGGGCAATCTCTCTAGCCGCTCCTCGGGCACTAGTAGAGACAAGTTTGGTAGCCCGCCCCGAGGGATTAGGCCCGACCTTTGACTGGTCGTCAGCCCCATTGACCAACCGATCAATGGAATCCCTAGACACCATCTTAAAAAAAAGAGAGAAAAAAATACAGTAATAGAAAAGAGAGAGAAAGGAAGATGGGGAAAAAAACAAGCATTGCCGGAGACAAAGAAGAACGTGATACTCCAACGGTAACAAAACCAAAAAAACAAAAACAAAAACAAAAACAATCGGTGATTAAAACAGGAAAAACAGAAGGGCAAGACCTAAATAAAACATGGAAAAAGAAAAAAGGATAAAATGAACATACCGTGAGAAGCCGGGACGGGCCTGGGGTTACAGCTTCAGGGACGCTACTGCCGGAAATCGCCTTAAGGACAGAGGAAAGTTAACGAAGACACGAAAAAGACAAAATGAATGAAACCCCTAAACCATTTATAGGCAACATCGACTATTCTCGACCTTACATGTGTCGCCCATCCAAGGGCCAGAAAAATAAAATCGGGAGACGAGACGTTGTGCGGATCCCTAGAAACTCCACAAAAATGTAAATGACAGTCATTGGATCTCCTAGAAAACTGAAACGACACGACGTTTGATTCAACCACCTGCCAGCGCATGCACGCCCCTTTGGTTGACGAGACGCATTAAAAACTAGTCATCATACCCGCACACACTTCCTCGATGGTCGAGACTATGTGCCCCCTCGAATAATGAAACGACAATTGATTACAATTCGTATCCCTTGCCATCATAAATATGTACCCGGGAATAACAGTCATCAGCGAATAATAAGTGGGATATTGAAGGACTAATCCTACAAATTTTAATCCCATGTATTCTATTGGTCTCTTCTAGCTTTTGGAGCCCTGTCGATAACCCCTCCACACACAACAAGAAAAGGTGGGGCGATAGGGGGTCCCCTTGCCGCAAACCCCTTGAAGCAAAAAAAACCTTTTAGTTGGATGGCCATTGATGAGAATTTGGAAGGATAAAATAGAGATACATTGGTAAATCAGACTTAGCCAGTTCTGCCCAAATCCCATTATCTCCATAACCCTGAGTAGATAGATCCATTTGACTCGATCATATGCTTTACTAAGGTCCATCTTAATTGTCATGGATCTGGCTTTGGTTTTATGAGTTCGCATAAAGTGTAACAACTCATGGGCAATGAGAATACAATCCAATCTTTGTCTACCTGCTACAAATGCTCCTTGGTTCAGAGATATTAAATGAGAGATCAACCCTTTAATGCAATTGGCTAATACTTTAGCCAATATCTTGTACAAAACATTACAGAGGTTTATTGGGTGGAACTGCTCAGTGGATTCAGGGTTTTTTTTTTCTTTGGGATAAGAACCAAGAAAGTCTGATTGATCCCCTTATACCTTTCTTCCCTTCCAAAATATCTTGGATGAATTTAGAGACATTGTGCCCAATTAGATTCCAATACTTTTGGGGAAAAAACCCGTTGAGAATCCTTCTGACCCTAGAGCCTTGAGAGGGGTCATACTAAACACTGCATCCTTGATTTCCTGCATAGAGAAAGGGGCATCTAGCACCAATTTATTTTCCTTAAAGAGGGATGTGGAAATTAATTCAACAGATGTTTCGATGTCTCTACTCATTAGTTTGGTTAATCTGAATAATTCACTAAAGTAAAACCGTTGTTACCTCTTCAACCTTTTTTGGGCCCTCAACCCATTGCCCCAAGTTATTCCTAATGAACATGATCTTGTTCTTTTCCCTTCTAGCAATAGTGGTCAGATGAAAATTTTTCGTGTTTTTCTCTCTGCTTTTAATCCATTGAAGTTTAGATTTTTATCTCTAGAGAATTTCCTTATTTTTTAATTAAGTGTCCAACTCATTATTATGCATGGACAATTCAATTGTTTTTCTTTCCAAGTCATCCCACCTCATCACCAAGTTGATTTTACTCTTTGTGGATTCAATATTCTTTAAAGCTTCCCAACACAATTTTTGTTCCAATCCCTAAGGGCGGGAGTTAATAAGGTGAGCTTCTGCTTAATATCCTTTTCACCCTGGTCAGCCTTATCTTCCCATATAGATTTGATTAGTGATTGGCATCCCTCATAGTTCGTCTAGAACCACTCAAACTAGAAAGGTTTACGTCAGAAGGGCTGTGTAGGTTGATATAGATGTAACATGATTGGTAAATAATAAGACCTTCCTAAAGAGATATGCTCGATATATGCTTCTGGTAACAAAAGTCACCATTGGCCATTTTTCATGCCTCTATCTAGTCGTAGATATGTTTTACTTCCTCCATGTTGACCATTAGTCCATGTAAATGGGTACCCCTTGAAGCCCAAGTCACACATATTGGTTCCATTAAGCACCTTGAGCCCCAACTCTAACTCCGCTCTTCTTGGGGGAGTACCCCATTTTTAATCTTTAACATCTCAAATACAATTCCAGTCCCCCCACACAAGCAATTGGACCTAAGATGCTTTGGATATTGTTTAGCCATTTCTCCCACCACAGCTTCCTTCGACATGGTGTTGGTTCCCCATACATACAAGCGTAGATCCAGGTATTAGAGGGTTGATATGAGGATATTTTAAAGATTATGGTGTTGTCATTTATGACTAGAACTTGAACATTTCAGTTTGATTTTCAGCAGAGAAACAGACCTCCTGAGAGGCCTCAAGAGTCAACTCCTATACAACTCCATTGTTTCCCCAAATGGAGCCAGTTTTTATCCATGGAGAAGAGCCTTTAGTCTATGAGAGAAAGAATATTTGCAGGTTTTTGAACCTAATGAGATCCTTCATTAATCGAATTGTTGAGGGTTTCCCGCAACCTTGACAATTCCATGTCAATAGTCTCATTTTGTTTGGCGCGATTGTTTGACGATAGCTATGCTTTCCATATAAGTTATTTGGATTGACTGGGAGGGATGGACAAGAAGCTTAATGTCTTGGTGGTCTCATTGGTAATGAACCAAATGCAATCTAGTCTATTGGTTTTAGCAATTGCCACCTATTTTATGGTTAGTTCCATGGCTGATAAATTTAGATTTCCTTCGGTGATGTTTGTTGACACTCCATCGTTGCCACTTACAGATATTAAGCGCCTCAAGGATGTGGGGGAGGACCTTTGAGGCATTGCAAGGCTTAGGGAAAATCCAACACGTAGATTTTTATGTAGATTGAAAGATAGATGATCATTAAAATTAAGAGGGTTTGACAAAGAGTGGAGAAAAAAGAAGCTGAAGGCGTTTGGAGACTATGGCTTGATCGACATCCCAATCCTCTTGGCCTTGTTTTTGGTCTCCATTTCCATTTTCATTAGAAACTACGAATTGACTTTCATGGTGTGTTTCCATGTTGTGCATTTCCGTTTGTGTTCTATCCTTGTAATTTTGTTTGGTAGGTCCTGTCTGAAAGCTTTCACTTGTTTGTTGGACCTATAGTCTCTCGCAAGCACGTCGGAATACAGGGGAAAGTGAGTCCCTCCCTTGTAGCCCATCTAGGCCAGTTTCTGGTTCCTCACCAATCCCTCATTGCTAGTTGATAATACTATTAAACCATGGGGACAAGAGCATATCATCAAAGTCCATTTCTTTCTCTCTAACTAGACTTTGTTTGAGGTTTGTACTACCTGCCTCCACCCGCTTGGCCCTTTGCACCTCAATGTCTTCATCCCACTCACCCTGAATTATTGGTCGGGCTAGACCAATCTCGGTGCAATGAAAAAAAGATACTTGTTGCTCTTGTAATAGGTAATGGAAGTTTAAGGAGGAGCTCGACCATTTGTTGGAGGATGTTTCCGAGTTATCACTATCAATGCACTACTTCGGAAGCCACAGTCCCTTTCTTGTATCTACTTGTTGGCCTTCCAAGTTTTGTGAGATGTGTTATGCTTGCATCAAACCTTGGATACAATTTCCTTCTTCTTGTTCATTCCCCGAATCTTGTGTTATCTCCACCATTGTCACCAGCCTTTCTTCCGCTGTATGGATTGAAGTTTCAACCCTCACACTAAATGTTGAATCCAAGAACCACTCCTTGGGGTGGGCTTGGGGCCTGTAATCTTTCACTATTTTCCTTTAAAGGCTCAGTCCTTTTCTTAGTGTCTGCAATACCCAAGGATTGCCCTATTCCATACATTTGAGAGAGGGGTTTCTTCCATTCAATTAACTTCTAACTTTGCCCAGGTGACTCCAGTTCCTCATCCCAGACTTTGCCTTTCCAAGGTTTTTGGAATCCTACACAGAGGGACCAGTCATACAGGCGAGGGATAGTGGTGTTTTCCCCCTTAAGTTGTCTTTTTCTCTTCACCAAGTGACATTCCTTTAATGCATGGCCTATTCATCCACAAATAGAACAAAAGAGGGGAAACGACTCATATTAAACCTGGATATACTCCTGAGGACGATCGTCTTGCTCAAGACGGATCCGGACCATGAGCAGTTGTTCTATATCCACCCGAATGCGCACCCGCATGAGGGGTCCCTCTGCCTCGATAAATCTTTCCAAATCCTCTTTAATATATTCTCCAACCAGTTGTGCAAGTTGTTTAGCATATTCGGCTGTATGGAAATGAACATGAACGTTTGAAAATTGGACCATGAAGTCTACCAACATGAAATTAAGTTGCTTGAGAGATTGTCGTGAATCCCAATCTGCCATTAGCACAAGTTGGTTGTGGAACAACTACGGTCCCTGTCTCTGCTCCTTCACTTTAATATTGTCATCCTCCTTTCTGAATCGGCCCAGGAACAAGTTTTGTTCCATTAGTTCCACACGGACTCCTTTCTCAAAATCCCACAACTCCTTCATAACTTTGATGAATACTTGTTTATTGAATGGCATAGACGAGTAGAGGTAGAAGATGTTGCTATGCAGGAAAAGAGGGTCTTCGATGGGGGGGGGGGACGTTTTGTTCAACTATTTGGAGGATGCCCTCTTGTGTTGAAAGGCTCCTCAAATCGTAAAGATTTGGAAATGATCTTCTACATTTACCTTTTTGTGACCCCTAATTTCCTAAAGATCCTTTCCCTAAAGATCGGGTTATTTATTTATTTATTTTCAATAAGTAACATGTAAAGGTATTTTTTTCTTGGTTAATTAATTTCATAAATTAGTACATGCTAAAAGGGAACAAAAATACAAAAATTATATATTTTTTTAAAAGAAAAAAAGGAAAGGAGATTCTTTTTTTAAAGCGGATTAGAGTAGCTTAGCGACTTAGCTTAAGAGTGTCAATGAGCTGAGGCTCAAAACTCGGCCAATCATGAGCTGAGCCTGAGCCTTGTTTTAAGCTCAACAGCTGAGCTTGTTTCTTAAACAAGCCTGAGCCAAACTTTACTAAGCTCAATTTGCTGTTAGGCTGTAGGGCCTTTTTTTTTTTTCTCGCTGGCAAGCCGAACCTACCTCTACAAGTCTGCCTCAAGTTCACGAGCCGGGTTGAACTGGGCAAATGTCAGATTAGCTCAGCTCGTTAACACCCTTAGGTAAAGGTGATAAGGGTTTTAAATATGGTTATACATAATAATTTAAACAAAACTTTCATTTTTACCATACACTTTTACATGTCATTTTTGTCAATTTACATTATATTTTCAAAAATATGTGATACAAAATTGTCATATATTTTTTTCAACTCATTATATTATATATTTAATTTTTAATTGATCCAACGGTTTGACCTATGACCCACTGGTTGAACTGGTGACCCGGTGACCCAGCTTCTTTGCCAGGTCAATGTCTAGTCCGGATTTAATAACTATGGCTAAAACCACACATGTGGATTCTTTTTAAGAGCCTCTTGACTTTTTTTTTGGGGTAAATAGTTTTAAGAGCCATTCTTTCCCAATATTCTACTACCTTTTTTTTCTTAGAAAATGTGGCAATGGTGTTGCATAAATTCGAGGTGAAATCGTCTACTACAGCTTGAAGTATGGTAAAGTCTGGCATCAACTACAGTGTGTTACTATAATTACCAAGAATTAATAGCTAGTAAGACTATCTTTTTCCGAGATCCGATATACACTCAAAAACTAATTAATCAAGTAGATGACTCACATTTAGAGAAAGCTGTTTCATTCTACCAATAAAAGCAGTTTGTTGCACCCAAGAAAAGTGTTACTCGTTGTGCTACACAACGTTCTAGTACTCAGCTCGTATCAGATCTGAAGCAAAATCGGTTTTCTGATTTTCTATTCTGATGGTTTATTCGAAAATCTAAGAACTGCCCATTTCTTAGAATCATGAAAGGAATAATGGGTCGTTCTTGCTTTCTCACCTTTCTTCTTATTTCAGCTGTTTTGGCTCTCTCCTTCTCTCAAGGTTTTAGTTCAGATTTAATTTAAAATATAAGATATTGTATCTGTTGTTTCTAGTTTTTTCTT
Organism: Platanus orientalis; assembly: GCA_025762735.1. Classification (NCBI taxonomy): domain Eukaryota; kingdom Viridiplantae; phylum Streptophyta; class Magnoliopsida; order Proteales; family Platanaceae; genus Platanus; species Platanus orientalis. Next base: position 26,922 of record JAOXJP010281918.1, on the reverse strand, counting down.
GTTCTTTTCTGATTTTTTTCTTTTATATGTTCTATTTTCAATTTGTAGGATTTGGGAGAAAAGCAATGTATTTTGAGAAAGGAGATTCTACTGTACTATTTCAGGTGGGTTTGCTTTATCTTCTCTCTCTTTGTTTTTCTCCTCTCTTTTTTCCCTTAATTTTTGTATTAATAAGATAATTACAGATTTTAAGTAGTTTTTATGTGCCAAAAGTTTAAAATTTGTGGAAAACTATACTTCTTAATCTGCTGATTTAAAGCCACAATCTTGAAATTTGCTTTGGATATTCTTTTCAGGGAAATTCAGAGAAAGCAAGGGAGATGATAGAAGTGATGGATTACTCGGATCCAGGGCCGAACACAAACCCAAGTGGATTTCTGGTCAGCCCTCCTCCCTCTCCACAAGGTTCCGGTTAAGTGAGATAATTTAGAAATAATAATGTGATCTTGCATATTACCCCCCCCCCCTCCCACCACCCTTCTCAGTCCAGACCGTGGTGGAAGCCCACAAGGCATAACGTGTCATTTTGTAATTACTGTTAATCGCATAAGAAAATATTATGGTGGTGTTAAGAGAGCTTAACTTTTGTTTTCTTAAGGAGATCAAAGTGATTGGATGATTGTAACCATTCACTGAAACTATTCAATTGATCATTTTTTTTTTTGGGGGTAAAAAGTCAATTAATCAATTGAACAGATGGTTTTAGTCATCCCAAGCTGTGACAACTGATTACCCGACCTAAACCCAGCTCGTTTTTAAATCGATTTAAAATTAAACAACCCTACTAACTCAGAAAACCAAGTGAGTTAGCGGGTCCTAATAATAGAGACCAGGTTTCATCTAGGGCTGTCAATGAGCCAAGCTAGCTCAGCTCAGCTCGTGAAGCTAGAAGAGTTGAACTTGAGCCTTCAATTGAGCTTGTTTTGCTCACTGAGCATGAACTGAATTGCACTAGGATTGGTGAGCCAGCTCACTTCAATCTTAATGAGCTGACCGTGAGCTCAGCACCTGAGGCTCGGCTCATTGACACCCATGGTTGCATCCATTCTGTAGTGAATTGGGTTGGAAAATGCTCAACTCTGTTTGGACGCGAATTAAAACCTGTTTGGCATTAGTTATTTTGGATCACGGGCCTTATGCGAACCAGGGCTTAAATAGGACTCAATGTTGCAATTGGGTATAAGCGAGTCAAGCCAATCGAGGCCGAACTTAAGCTCCTTTCTTTAGGCTTGGAACAAGCATGAGCCGAACTTGAGCCCAAACTTAGAGTGATAAGCTCAAGCAAACCAAGGATGTGTCTCTAACTCGAAAAATGGTGTTGTAGTCTTTGTAGAGTCTCTTGTGGTCTCTGGAGGTATCCATTTCAATGATTAACCTACTGAAAAACTTTTTTTTAAGGGAGATGAATATTAACTTAAAAGGAAGCTCTCTTTTTGTTTTAAAGTTGGATGATTTCAACCTATAAACAGCCCGAAGTGCAATTTGTTTGTGCGATCAAGAAAACAAGCAATTGAATTACCCATGAGTACATTACCCATGAGTACAGTGAGTAAAACGAAACAGTTCCTACATTAAAATCACGTGAGCAAAACAAAACAGTTCTTATTAAAGTAACATGGAGGGGTGATACAATCAATACGGACCATGCATTAAAGGAGACTCTCTAAATTGGCTATATTTTTTATTTTTTGGTAGAGAAATTGCCTATATGTTCAGTTACCCTATGCGTGTCAACTTTTTGGTCCACCCATAGTTGAACCCTAGCCCAACACAAGTCTCGGGAGTAAGGCTGTCAATTGGGTTGGGTTGGCCTGAAGCCCAACATGTCCAACCCAAAAAATAATCGGGCTGGGCTAACCTTTTTAGGCTGGACTGAGTTTGGACCCAACTTTCAGGCCTGAAGTTTTATTTGGGCTGAGTTTGGGCAGGTACAATTTCAGCCCGAAGCCCAGCGCAGCCCAGCCCAAACTAGTTAGCAAATACAAATTTTATTTATATACTAATATTAGGTCTATATAACAAATTTACTATCAAGTTCAAGTGTCAACTGTTAAAAAAAAAAAACTCATATAATATGTATTTAGGGGAAATTATGGGCCTAACATTAACCTAAAAATTAAGAAAATAGTTTTATTCGGGTAACCTGAACTTGGCCCGAAGCTTGATGTTTTAAAACGGGCTGAATTTGGGCCCAACTTTTAGGCCCGAAGTTTTATTCGGGCTCAAGTAAAACATTTTTGGTTGACTGTGGGCAGACCATGGCGCAGCTCAGACTGGCCCGATTGACAGCCCTACTCAGGAGACAAAATCAACTTGGGGCAAAGCTCGGCTCAATTCAGCCCATTTAGAATCTAGGGTTTAGGGTTTGTAAAATTTACATCTTATAAATATGGCCAGATTAAGTGATCAAGTCTATTGTCCACTTCGAATTTCTCCATGGTGGGTCCTACAATCAAGCCTTCCTACATGTGTCATGCCTATTCTTTCTTTTCTTTTTTCCACGAAGAAGTGATTTAGAATGCACTAGTGTAAGTGCTATTGAGCTATCAACAGTTGGATAGGAATCTAAATGGCATTTATGTAAAGACATAAAGGTGTCATCGTTTGTTGGATTCCAATCTAATGGTTGACAGGCTAGATACCGATCCTTGAAATCATTCCCTTTCATGTTATTATCATTTTATGGATAGAACTACATGTCAGGCTGGGATGGCACAGAAATCACAGAATAATCAGCCCGAACTTGGCCTGAAGTGTTGCAGCCTGGCACATACTCGGCTTTAGCCCAACCTCAGCCCAATTCTTAGTGTCTGAACTTGGCCCAAATTTAAAAAAGGGACTGGGCCGAATTAGAGCGGCTCGAACTTAATGGTTGGTGGGCTTAGTTTGGGTTCGCCTGAAATTAACAGCCAACGGCCAAGTTCAAACACAGTGCAAACCAAGTTTATACATAGTTCAAGCCGAGTTAAATATGAGTTTGAGCAGGATTATATTTTAAATAAGTTGTTGTGGTTTGGTCGAGTCATAACAGGCTTTGGATTGGGCTGAAGCCTGACCAAATTTGGCCATCAAGCTAGGGGTGTCAATGAGCTGATCAATGCCGAGCTTAGCTCAATCTTGTCACACAAAGATTTGACTTAGGTTCATCATACAACTATTAGGCTTAGGCTTAAGCTCGGTTTATGTTCTACCCAGCTTGCCAACTTTCTGCTTTTGGTCTGCTGGGATTAGGTACGAACCCTCCATGAATGAACAAGGTCCGAACAGCATTAGAGATGGACACATCAGCACCAAAAAAGTGATTTACATTTTTTGAGGGGTGCTTTTTACTTTTTGGGGCTAACGTGTCTGCCCCTATGCCATTCGGACCTTGTTTGTTCATGCAGGGTTCAAACCAAATCCCGAGGGCTTTTGGTCTGGCTCTTAAAGTACAATAACTATACACAGAAAGGATGTTCTGTCCAGGATTTGGTATCCAGGACACAAAGGGACATCATATAGAATAAAATGGGTGGGTGATGCATTTTTTGAATATGGAATATGCATCTTATTTCATATAACAGCCCCTGGTGTCCTAGACAGTAAATCCCGGACAGAACATCCTCTCCCCAACTTATAAGCCATACTTGCTCCTAATAAGTCTGTGTTTGACTCTGTCTTTTATAACTTATTCTTATAAATATATTATATTCTTCTGGACTTTTTCTAAATGGTATAATGTACTTTAATGACCTGAGCTTTTAGCGAGCTGAGTATAATGCAGTTTATTCATACTTAGCTAAATGAGCTCAATTAGAGTGGTTCAAGTTTAGTTATGTGAACTTCAAGCAAGCCTCAAGCTCAACTCATGATGAGCTGAAGGTTAGCTCGACGCTTTAACATTAGCAATGCTACTTCAAACCTAGAAGCTAGGCAAAAACTCAGCTCATACGAAAGTTAACCTAGCTCAATCCGCTAACTTTTGGATTGAATTGATTGAAACTTTTGGCTAACCTAGTGCAATTTACATCCTTATTTATCAATGAGTGATGCTTGTTCAGCTTGGCTTGTTACAAGCCAAGCATGAGCCTTGTTTTAAATTTGGTGAGCCAAGGCTGAGTTTTGATTTAAGCTTGTTTTCTATCTGAGCCGAGCTTCACTTAGCTTCGCTTGTTAAAAACTCAGCTCATTAAAAGCTTGGTTTGGTTATATATATATATATATACACGAATAAATGTTCTATCCCGGATTTGGTGTGCAGGACATCAGGGGATGTTATATGGAATAAAATAGGTGGGAGTTGGATGAAATTTCAAATTCTAGCCCATTTTATTCCATATATATATATATATATATATATGTTCTATTTTAGTTTTGGTGTGCAGGACACCAGGGGATGTTATATGGAATAAAATAGGTGGGAGTTGGATGAAATTTTAAATTCTAACCCATTTTATTCTATATGACATCCCTTGGTGTCCTAGCCACCAAATCCTAGACAGCACATTTGCTTCTTGTTTTTTTTTTAATTTTAAATTTATTATTGTAGCAACAATAGTATTCAAAGAAGACAAAATTGTTCTAACAGGCCATTAGAATGTTGGGCATTTTTTTTTGTCCTTTTATCAGGGAGCCAAGTTTGACCTTGACAACTCAGGCTCATCATAAACTTGAGCCGAGCCTAAACTTGGATTTCATGTGATGAATCCAAGCCAAGCTAGGCAAAACTCGACTTTTGACACCCCTACCCTTTAGGGTGTTTCTAAAGGGTATACTAATTGAAACACCTCTTGGCAGTCCTATGTGGTGTCGCATAAGTGACTTTGTGACCTTAACATGCTTATTTCCATACTTTCTCATGTCTAATCTTTACCTGGCTTTCATCTGTCCCTATAGGCAGCCTCCTTCCATGCCGCCGCTACTAGGGGAGTGAGCAAGCTACTTAGCTTGCATTCTAGAAACGGTAGATTTCGTGCTCTTCTATTTACTGAAATTGATGTGAATGATCTTTTATCTTTCTAAAAAAGAAATACCAAACAATGATCCCACATCCTCTTCTGTTCACCAGGTTGAGAGTGTTTAACTTACAATTCGATGATGACTTTTTCTTAGGGGGTAGGTAGTTATAAAGCAGAAAAAAATTCCTGTCCACGGCACAAGTTGACTTCATTTGGAATAAAATGGGTTAAAATTTGAAATTGCATATAACCCCTGCCTATTTTATTCCTTGAGAAGTCACCTGGTGTCCTGAACACCAAATCCGAATATAAAATTCATTAACAAATAGAACTTAGCAAGAGAGATCGAAGATCAACAGAAATTGGCATCTTCAAGCCAGAACGGCAGGGAAGAGTACTCCCTACTCATACATGATGGAAACAATTAGGTACGGAAATCTGCTTTTCCTGATGTATTTGAATGGCATCAGGGGGTGGACACATCAGCATTGAAAAGTGATAAGCACCCCACAAAAAGTGAAAGTCACTTTTTATGTACTGATGTGTCACCCCCGATATCATTCTAATACATTAGGAAAAACAGATTTCCACACCTAATCCCAGCCCCATGCATGGAGACTGATGTCAAAATGCATCCCTTCTTCCTATAATCAAACCTTTTAACAAAATTTTGTGGGTAGGTTGTATCCACTCCTCTTAACTAACGCTCTTCTCTGCCCCCTGTTGGGGGGGGGGGGCACATCAGCACTGACAAGTGATATGCACCTCCCCCCCTCCCCAAAAAAAAAACAAAAAAGTGACAATCCGTTGTCGGTGCTGATGTCCCCCCACCCCACAGGGTGCGGAGAGGAGCGTTAGATAATAGGAGCGGATACAATCCACCCTTGGAAATAAATTTCCCATTCCTTCCAAGGAGACTTGAACTCCTGCTCTTTCGAACCAATGGGGTCCACGAACTCCTTCTGTCTTTCGAAGCTATGGGGTCCACGATTTTACGCTCAGATGTCGTAGGCAATCGTTCAATCCGTAATTTAGGCATCCAAACGGCTCTCTTACTCTCCTTCATTTCACGTCAACAGCAATCCACGCCTCATTTCACGTCCTCCCTATCCCTCCAAGCCTCCAGAGCGCGCGAGTCGATACTCATCACCATCCAGGTACGCAATCCATAAGATTTCACATCCTCCTCCTCCTCATCATCATTCTTCTTCTTCGGTTGTTAGGTTATCGTTTACCTCCTTTAGTTTTTCCCCAAAACCCTCCTTGTAACGGTGATTATTTGGGCTGTGAGCAAGATTATGGTTTCGGTGGTTTAGGATTTACAACTTTGACGAATGGGGATATGAAACAATTAGGGTTCGGTTCTTCGTCTGTGCTTTTTTATTTTTATAGAACGGTTGTTACAGATTTTGATCTTTGACAAGCCTCTAACAAAACTTGGATCGAAATATGTAACCACCGATTTCTGCATATGATTTTCACGAACTGATCAAACTATATATAGGATAATTAATCATGTTTTACATTTTCATTTTTAACTCTCCTTTAGCTAAGTTTTCACATGTGTTTCCCTTGTGGCTTTGGTTTGTTAATCTTATAATTGAGTCGCTGCTATGGAGTATGGATCAAGCTTGAAACTCAGCGCCCTTGTTGCTTCTTGCTTAAGTGTGGTTTATGTGTTGAATTTCATGGAAGATAACCACTTAACCAGGAATTCCACTGTCTTGCTTTCTCTGCCTGTTTATCCAATTTCTCTTCGACTTTTTAAAGAGTTACTAAATGTACTTGTGCAAGCCGTAGCAAATCAAATGAAGTTTGGGTATGAATGCCCAGGGATAAAATCTAGTGACTAGTTTCATATGATGAGTTGATTGTGTTGTTTTAATCATGAGTTGTTTGTGATATTGTGCTAAGTTGGGTAACAATCTCAGATTTGAGATCTTGGGTCCATTGCAATCAGGGTTTAAAATTTGTTTGGGATCACCCCACGTTGAATTGATGTGATTCTAGGGTACTTTCATGATGGTTGGATTGTCCGATTTGTTAATACATCATCAGATGCCGAATCAATGTGGGTAGGGTTGAATTAAATGCAATAGGGATCCTCTGATCTTATTTATAGTCACCCACTGTATTGAAACATGGGATTCTGGAAATTGGCTGTCATATAACCATTAAAGAGATATAGTTGACTAATGCTTACTGATAAACAATAAAAAATATTGCAATGGTTTCTTATTCATTACCTATTGTATGCAAGTCATTATGAAGCGTCTTATTCCATCTTGTATGAATGATATTCCAATACATCTTGTGATGGGAAATAGTTGCTTGGATGACCTCTTTTTCCTTATCCATTGCCTCGTATATAATAGGCATTGTTGGATTTTTTTATCTTGATCTACGATCTTTAGAACTCATACCAGCAGCTTTATCATCTTGCAAACGTTCTCTACCTTTGCCCAAAATTGTGTGGTGAGCATTTTTTTTTTTTTTTTATCATTGATAAGTCTTCATTAGTGAAAATTTTCTACAATGGGAAAATTTTTATTAAGTTGAGAAGTACGAGGATTACAAACTCAGCTAAAGATTAAAAAAAAGACCCTTTATCTGAAAATCAACATGTTCTGTGGCAATGGGGCCTTACATTTAATGGGACTCTCCAATACCGCGTGTTATGTGGCAAATCTAGTGATCCCTAGGTGGATCAAGTTGTGATTTTCTGTATAATTCATATTATTGACTGCTGCTAAATTATTGTAAATGAGAGACATTATTTTTCTTCCTTTTGAGATCCTCTCTTTTACAAATTTCACTTACTGATATCCTCTAGCATCAGGTCAATGCAATAGGCAGTGCATGGAATTCAACACAAATGCTCCCTCTTTTACATCGCTATATGTCATGCAGCTTGGAAATTTGTTTTGTTACCTGTCACGATTTGGACAACATTTCTCTCCCCAATCTCATCCATCACCGTCTCCATAAGTTTGAACAAGTATTCTTTTGTCTTTAAGTGCATCGTGGTGTCCATTGACTTGTGTTGCGGTTGGAATAAACCATAAAGTTTATCAATGGTCATCTTATTTTTGTTGTCTACCCATCGCACATAATAGTGCATCCATACATGGGCTACGTACTGCACAATTGTTTAATATAATATTTTAGTAGATCAATCTCTTGCTGCAGAATTGTGGTACTCAATTGATAAGGTTTGGGGGCTCTAACCCCAAGACTATGCTCTACAATAGTATCTACCAAGCTGAAACTATGGACCCTTTATTGCTTGTCATAGAATGGTATCATGGTTCTAAAGATCGGTCAATCCGGCCGTGGATCGACTGGATCGGCTGAATCGGAGTCTAAGATCGGGTTTAGCAATGGATCGGCCAATCCTTTCAAAGGATCATCTGATCCTTTGGATAGATCACCTGATCCATACGTGGATCGGATCAGGATCTGCAGTGTCCGATCCCGATCCTGATCTCAATTTTTTGATCCATGAATGGCATTGCTCACCATCCACTTGCATATGCTCGTTCTAACTTCCTTTAATAACTTTTTGGTAAACATGTCCTCTAGCTTCTTCTGCCTTTTGCCTGCCTTTCTCATAGTACCAACATTTTCTGTAGCAACACCTGTAGATTTGGTCTTCTCCATCACTTTGCGTGCCCTCTCAGTCTCTCTCCCTCTCTGGATCAATGGGATCCCGTATGCTCTTATATTGCTCTAAACTTGGCTGCATACTAGAACTCCAAGTTGATATTGAGAACCTATCCCTCGTGTGCCAGCAGGCAGGCTAGAAACTGAAAATATCTACCTCTGCTCATCCACGGTAGTAGTTCTCTTACTCTTATTCAATGCTTGTATAAGATCACCCCTCTTCATAGCTTCAATGTTCTGAAAATCATCACCAGTTGCAGCTACATATGCATCCTTATCATCGCCCCCATCCTCCTTAACTTTTCATACAATCAGGCCTTTTTCTTTTTCTCAACCTTCTTCAAATTCTTAATATCATGAAGGTGTTGATTCATCAAATCCATAACTTCTTTGGTTACCATCATGATTCGTGCACCCCTTCACCAGTAGTTACATGTGCAAGGTGCAACTTAAACCTACTCACCCCACCCTAAAATTCTTCCTTATAGAAGTTATATTTCATTTTTTTTTTTCTATTCTTTGTCAGTGGCTCACAATATTTCCACGCAATATCTGGCTTTGGAACACTCTTGTGGTGCATGTGATCTTGATCCTGATGTCATTTGTGGAATGAAACGAAAGATATAACATTTATGAGATATAATGTTCTAAAACGTGTAGAACAATATAGAATTATCCTGATTGAATTTATCATATTTTATTATTTTCTAATAATAAAAATATTTTATTTAAAATTGTTAAATTCTGACATTCATGTAAAAATGCACATAAGTATGTGAGTTTAGATTCAAATCCACATAATTATATTCTGTTTATCATATGAATCAACATCTCTAAATAACAAATTCTCTCTATTTTTTTTTTTTTTTGTATTCCTAATTTAAAAAAAGACAAAACAACAACAAGAATTCAGAATATTAGTGACGCATGAAAAAACCCATCTCTAAATAACCCATTAAGTCTGGTCCTTGTGGCACCCATTAAACAGGTCTCTGTTATGTTTCTGACCTACATCAACCCATCTTCTATAGTCCTTTGACCTTTTTTAGCCTTTAGTAAACCACCCACTGTCAACCCTATTTCTGACCCTGCCCTAATCCCTTTTTAACCTTGTTGTACCTTGATTATTCAATCACTGTAAACTCTATTCCAGTTACGGTTTTAGCCCCTTTAAATCTTTACTATTCTCTGCTTTCCTTCAGCCTTTTAGAACCCTTTCTTGAAATCCTTTTAGCCCCTGTTATAACTGAACCATCAGCCTATATTTAACCATAATCAGCCCCTGTTTCCCTCCTTTTGATCAACAAATAGACAGCTTGTATTACCAACCTTTAAAGCTGTTACCTACACCTTGAGGCTAAATTTTTGAAGCTTCAACAGTGCTTTATATTTTAAATTTTGTGGCTATTTTCTGAGATCCGAAAACCTTGTATCCATTTCATCAAAACAGCAGCCCTTTGGTGTTATATAAGAGCCATCAGGTTAAGGTATAGATCTATTACTTGCTGTTGTGGGTACTACTATTCTTGACAGAATTTCTGAACCTATTTGGGGTCTTATCATATCATCTTATTGGACTGTTATTCTTCCTTTGATTCAAGGGTTTACTTGATAAGCTTCTTTCCAGAATTTCAAGGTTATAAATATTGCACTAGTTGGGTTATTTCATAAATCTGATTTGAGGGCAAAATTATGTGGATTTGACCCCTAGTATCTTTGGTTCTTTACACATTGTGTTTAGCGTACATTTGCCTTTCTTGTGGGCCCATAACCCGCAAGTTAACAGTTCATTGCTAGGCTGTCCTGCATCAAAAGGAACAGCCGGGTCGTCGAGAATTATGCGGAGCCTTCCCATAAGGTCTTTATGACGGCTAAGGATTGGTGTTTTTTGTGAGCATGCAATTGTAAAGATTTTTTGGGCTATTCCCTTGTAGATATCAAGGCTGATTGGGTTAATTTTGTCAAAGGGTGCAAGCTCCCTTAGCTTTGGCCGGGTGGCTTGCTGCTTTTTTTTGGCTTTGGGGATGCCTTATCCCTTCTTTCTAATGAAATTTTGCTTTGTCAAAAAAAAAAAAAAAAAAAAATTGATTATCCCTTTCCATAGCTTTGACATCCTCAACATCATCACCAACATCAGCTGCATATGACTCCTCCTCATCACCATTCCTTCTTTTTGCAACTAATCATAGAGTTGGGCCTTTTATTTGGCCTTGGCCTTGGCCTTCTTCAACTACCCAGTATCACCTGTAGGACTCAACTAACTAAAATCATTGAAATTCTTATTTTACTTGGTTTAAGATAAAGCCTTCTAAACTGACTAATCGGAAAAAAAAAATCTTAAAACAAAATAAAACTGCAAATTAACATGTGTTACCAAATATAAAATAAAGCTCAAAATATCCAAAATGTCCCTACATGAGAGAAGGAGATTTTGAGAAATCTTAAAATCTAATGGATATAAGAACATCCCATCCCAATCGCAGGGTGTAATTTGACCCTCTGAACATTATGGAAATATTAATTGCGTCCATGATGCAAACATCGTCAAGAGACTTATGTATGTGCCTCCTCATAAGGGGGCCAAATTCAAGAAAAAGGAAGATGTCTTGGAATATCACTTCAGCTCAAGTTATATGAGGTTATTTTATGGGTTTTATTTTATAATTAGGGTTGTTTTTGTTTTTGTTTTAGGGTCACATTATGTAATAAAGCATTTTGTGCCATGGGTTTTTGGTTTTTTAAGGACTTAGGGTAATCTCGTAACTTACTTTTAGCCCAAGTTTTCTAATGTCAAAACTTGCCTTTTTGGCTAGAATTTGGTGTCTTTAAAAAGGTTATCTGGTTACCTTTCAAAAGAGACCAACATTGCGCAAATCACAAATCCAAGGTGATTTGCGGAAGTCATGACCAAATTACTAAAGGGATATCAGTGAGTGACAAGAATAGTGTTTTATAAGTTTTATGTTAAGTAAATGTCCTAGTTAGAATATGATTTCTACATTTTTTTGTTTTAAAAGTGTATATAAAGGGTTGCACAGCATGTAATAGTTAGTTGATGAATTTTGAATAAATAATTGGTTTTGTGAAACCCACGTGTGGCCGTGGGCTCCCTAGGTTCTATTTTTTCTCTCCTTCATTCTTGCTTCTTCTTCATTTATTTTCATTCTTCTTCTTTCTTTCCCATTCTTCTTTTCTATCTCTTATATCTTTTTGCTGTGGATTGAACTATACAAGACTGAAGGCTTGAAGTTGCTGAAAATTCCAGAAATCTGCAGAGGAATCCAGGTTATACGTCTCGCCAAAATCTTGTAGAGTTGTATGGGGTACAATTGATGTAAGGGTAATAAAGTCAATAAGGTAGTGTATTTGGGGTATATACGTCTACCCCCATATATATGGGGTCTCTATGTCAATTCTAGTAATGATATAAATAAGAGATATATGTATGGAGTGTAACCTAATCGGCTCCATACGATTTCCTCCTCTCTTGTTTCTTCTTCTCCTCCTCCTCCTCCTCCTATATTTCTGATATTATAGAAGACAACTTGGTTTAGAGCATCCTACTACTGCAAGACCCTGTGGCAGATCCATTTGAGCAGTTAGAACACTATTGACGTTAGCTGCCGTACTAGAGCATCGTGAGATTTCTGCAGGTCCTAATAGAAGATTTAATCATCTATTTTTGAGCATTTTTCAGATTTTTTGAAGGCCTATAGATATGGTTTTTGACTGATTTCAATTTTTTTTTCTTCTCAAAAACCAGTTTTTTGATTCAATTGATTGAACAACCCTTTTTTTTTTTTTTGTGGGGATTGATTGTGTCGATTTGGTGGTTTGTATTTTGAAGAATACTGGAAAAAAAAGAATCATGAGATTCTGTTAGATATTGAGAACTCAATACTAATTGTTGACTGCTGAATGGTGTGTGGAGGTATTTTTTGTGATTTTCTGATGCAATACAGGGTTTCTTAGCTGATTCTACAGTCATAGGTGATGCATTGCAAAGGGCTGCTTGATTGAGTGCTTGAAAATTTTAAATTGGTCGTGGTTAGTTATGGACTGTGTAGTCCTCCTGTGTGAGTTCTTTTAATGCTGGAACAACACTGGTGAAAGTTAATTAGTGGACTGTGGGAGTCATAAACCTTGGGTGACGAAGTGGTGTTTTTTTCTCTTCTTAGCCTAGCTTAACAAAGTGTCTTAAGTATTGTATAAGATGTTTGCCGGTAGTCAAATAGAAGTAACTCAGCCACCTTCAACAAGCAACAATAATAACAATGATGCTATTTAGTACAGACAAACAGACTCTCTAAATACACAGATCACTACAATCAAGTTTGATAGATCGAACTATTTGGCATGGTCACAGTCATCAATGATTTTCTATAATAGGTGAAGGGAAATGGGAGTATGTGACAGGAGATATTCATATTCCTTCATCTACTGATCCTGGTTTTATGAAATGGAGATTGGGGAATGCATTAGTAATGGCTTGGTTACTACAATTTATGCAGCCCTACATCAGTACTAGTTATTTGTTTTTGGGCACTGTCAAGGCAATTTGGCACTCACTTGCAGAGACATATTTTGAAGTGGGTCAGATAGCTCGTATGTATGAGCTTTAACAACATGTGTGGAAGATGAAGCAAGGTGATCAGCCAATTGCAGCCTATTATTTATGTCTCTGTCACCTGTGAGAAGAAATTGGTTAGGCAGAACCATTTCCAGCCAAGTGTTTTGCTGATGCTACAACTCACAAACAGTTTGTAGAACGAACCAGGTATTTGAGCTCCTTGTTGGACTCAATCCTGACTTTGAGCAGATCCGGGGACTGTCATACTTACCTAACTCTATCTAAGGTGTACTCTCATCTCCATCGAGAAGAGAGACATCGTAGTGCTATGCTGCGACCACATCATGTCGAGAGATCAGCTCTCGTTTCTTCCTCTCAATGTGGAGGCCATGTTGGTCGGGGCCTTGGTCGAGGTATTCCCTCTTTAGATGGCAAAGATAAACTTAAGTGTGAACATTGCAGTCGCTCTCGTCACACAAAAGAGACTTGTTGGGATCTTCATGGAAAACCACCATTCTTACCCCAATGTGGTGGCTTTACTAGTTCCCGTGGTGGTGCTCCACGATTTGACAGTGGAGGTAGATCAAATGCATATTCAGACACCTCCATAGACACGCTAACATCTTCCTTTGGTACTTCTGGTAGTATTTAGTGTCCAAGCTTTACTCTTTCAAGAGATGGAGACTTTGCGTCGTATGATGAATCAACTTGAGATCCTTACTTCTACCTTAATATCATCATTTGTTCATTTAGGTACACAAGCTTCTGCTTTCAATGCACCTATTTCTACATCTAATCCCTCTTGGATTATTGATTCCGGAGCCTCAAACCACATGACATGTAACTCTTCATTTTTCTCATCATAAATATGCTCTAGAAAAGATAAGGTTCGAACGACAAATGGATCCTTATCCTCAGTTGCTGGAAAATGGTCCATCTCAGTTACTCCTTTTATGTCACTCTCGTCTGTCCTCTATGTTTCGAATTTAGCACTTAACCTTTTTTTAAGTTAATAATCTCATAAAGTCTCTTAATTGCTGTGTCACATTTTTTTTTTCATCTTATTGCCTCTTTCAGGACTTTGTGACAAAGATGATTATTGGTAGAGGTCATGAAGAAAACGGATTGTACCTTCTTGATGGTTCATCTCATACAACATCACCAGTTCAACAACTACAACTGTCAGTTGCAGATCAAAAATTACAACTCATTTAGTGGCACTAAAGACTTGGACATCCCTTTATTTTTATTTAAAAAAAAAAAAAATTTCCTTCATTTTCATTTTATCTTCTATGAACCTTAGTTAAATGTGTGAGTTAGCAAAATATTGTCATAGTTCTTATTTTCCAAGCAACGATAAAAGTATAGTTCCTTTTGGTATTATTTATTCTGATGTTTAGGGTCCAGACTTTGTGATTTTTTTCATGATTTTCGGTATTTTGTTACTTTTGTGGATGACTTTTCCAAGACTACATGGTGTATTTGTCGAAGCACAAAAGTGAGGTATTCTTTGTCTTTGAAACAACAATAACAACAACAAACAACCTTATTTCAATTATTTGGAGTTAGCTACACGAATCTTGTTCCACCACTTCACTCTATTATTCCCTACCTTTGAAACACAATTTGATTATAAGATCAAAATCCCAAGGTTTGATAATAGCACTGAATATATATTTTTTAAGTCTTTTTCATCCTACATTACTACAAATGGAATGATATTTTAAGTCATGTATTTTGTCAATTTCATTCCTAGCATTATTGTATAGGCTTCTGTCTCAAAATGTAATATAATATGTAAATAGCCTATGTGTGTCATGCGTGAAGATCGTCACCGAATCAAGGATTATGTCCAAGTGCTGCAAGTGATGTACGAATCAAGCAAATGACTTCAAAGATGGCCTAGGATCCTCCAACTCTTCAACTCAAAGCTCCACAAGTGTATGAGGTTCATGAAACCATGAAGTGTAGTGTTGGTGTGCTCCCTGTATTCCCAAGACCATGGTTGACCCTAGACATGTCCTAGAAGATCATTTTAGGTTGAAATCAAAATGGTTAAGCAGTTGAGGAAGGAACAAAAAATAAAAAAATATATCATGGGAAAATACACGGTTGGTGAACCCTCGCTAGACCACCCAAGCGCTTGGCCTATAAAAATAGAAACCACTCAGTTTCTGGTTTTTCAAGCTGTGGACTCGGGAGCGCTCCAGCCTACAGGTGAGCATTCGCCCCTGGGTACCGCGAGCACTCGCGACCCCCAGGTCAGTCCAAAGGCTAGAAAGTTTTTACCCCTTTTTGGATCATTTTCGAGTCTATAAGAACTCTACTGTTCCAAGAGAGAGAGAGAGAGAGAGAGAGAGAGAGAGAGAGAGAGAGAGAGAGAGAGAGTTACTACCTTCCATGTTTATTGACATGCAATATTGACCTATCCACTAAGCTTTTCATACTTTGGGCAAACACCTTGTAAGGGTATCCTTGAGCAAGCAAGCCTTGTGATTTAGAGAGAAGGTGAGAGAGACTTAGGTGCTTTTGCTTGAAAAATCTCAGCACCAAGTCAAGAGGGAAGGCTCTTGAAGCATTCAAATTGCCTTGGAGAGCTAGCTTCATCCTTGGGGAATCATTCCTCAAAGATCTCCACATTGGTGTGAACCAGCAAGCCACTATTGCCTATTGACGGGCTAAGCACCACACTACAAACAAATTTTACCACTACTTGAGGACGTCCGCCGGAGACACCGGATGTGTGGCACTCGCCGAAGACACTAGGTGTGTTCCAATACCTTCATTAGAGACATTGGAGGGAGTACGTGCTTAACAGGGCATGAGTAGTAAGTTAAGTTGATTTTCTTGTAATAGTTACTAGAACTATTAATAAAAATCAACACACTCCATTGTGGGTATTGGAGAGTGGGCATAAGCCATTGTGCCGAACCACTATAAATATTGTGTTATGAGTTTGCATGTTCTAGTTGTGATTATTCTCTTCTACTCGCTTTACATCTTGATTGAAACACAACTTACATAGATTGCAAATTGGCATTTGAGCATAAGCACACTTCCACTCACTTAGTAAACATCACAACCTGTTATTGTTGGATGAGCATCAAGGCACTTAATCTTAACACAATTACCATTGCCATCATTGCATTGTACTTAGGAACAATTGAAATAGCACAATTATACTTTATTTGATTAAAAAGGAATTAAAAGTTAATTATATCCTATTCACCCCCCGTCTAGGATAAACCGGTATAGAGTTTCATGATACACCAAACTACCTATCCTCACACTCTGGAGCAAAATGGCATTGCAAATTGGAAAAATACCATCTCCTGGAGGTCACTCATGCTTTCATGTTCCAAATGAAAGTTCTAAAGGTTTTATGGTTTGATGCTGTATTAATTGCTGCATACCTTCTTAATTGTCTTCCCACTCGTGTATTTAAACTTCAAATTCCCCCTTGAAGTGCTGTTGGGTTCGTCTACCCCTTTTTCCATACATCTCAAAGAGTTTTGATGTGTATGTTTTGTTCATGTTTCCAAGGCTGATCGGTCTAAGTTAAATCCTAAAGCCTTAAAATGTGTTTTGTTGGGATATGTTGCTGATCAAAAGAGGTACAAGTGCTATTTTCCTCCTCGATAACACTTTGTTTTTATGGATATTTCATTCTTTGAGTTTGTTCCTTTCTTTGCTCCTAGTTAGACTCCTCTCCAAGGGGAGCTTCGTGATGTTAAAGAAGAAACTGTTGCCCCTCTTCCAGTTCCCCATATATATTTGACTGTGGCAGTTACAATGACTGTACTCGACTACCTACCTTATTAACTTTATTACCCTTACATAGAATGTATCCCATACAACTCTACAAATCTCCCTATCAAGAAAAGGTTTTTCTTTGATTCTTTTATTAGAGTTTTCTCTTCTTTTTATGTCTCATTACCTCTCTTACTTTTCTTTAAATTCTTTTACTATTTTGTTGAATTCTTGATGAGTTATCTTTAGTTCTTCACGATTTTCTTGTTGAATCTTTGCAGTAGCAAATTCCTTATATAATTTTCTATATCTCCTCTTATCCGATTGACCTGAAATTTTGGGTACAAATCACTTTTATATCCATATAGTAGCCTGCAAAGAGTTGGGATAAGGCTGTTTGTTGTTGTTGTTGTATACTAGCCTGCAAAATTTCATACCTTTCTTACAACGTCAGCGATACTATGGTCTTTTCACCTCTGTTGCCCTGATTCCCAGAATTTGGACCGGCAGGGTTCTTACTTCTATTCTTCTCTCTTTTCCTTCTTTAATTCTTCTAAAATTGCTTATCTTGATCTTTGATTTCCCATTTCAACTCTTCCCTAACTTTCTTTTAAGTTCAGAATTATTTTGGGGTAAACCCTAATCTCTTGCTTGAAACCTTAATCTTTATCTTCCTCAACATCATCTGGGCTTATTCTACAACAAATTTGGTATCAAAGCTTATTATTCTACATTGATCCACTAATGCCTCTGTGAGCTCCATCAGATATTCAACTAGTATCCCTGGTTCTTGTGCTTGGTCTGATCCCAATCAGTTTGAGTCTAATTGAATGTGTTGGTAACAAAGTTCAGTTTGCTTGCTGAAATTAGAGCCTGTGCTTGTAAAAACCTTTATTTCCCAGTTTATTATCAGTGACTATGATTGAAAGAATAGTTCAAAAAAGTTTCAAGGAAAAAGCTTATTCTTTGTATTACATTTGTGTACAAATTTATGATGGAGCATGATATATGTAATATCTATCAATTATCTGTTATCTTCTGGAGGTCTATTGGATTGATGGAACAATATGAACATTGAGATATGGGCAGACAATTGGTTATATGATGAATGTGATTATGAGATAAAGAATGAACCCGATCAAACAAAGATTCATTCAAATTGGTTGGCCCAGAAATATACTGCAACCAAAAGACAACTAATACATCACCTACACTATGAGATCCTATTGCCAATGCTGTGGCAAGACCATTGTAACTTGTGAAGAGTAGAAGAATAATGACAATGGACAAAGAAGCATATTATTTAAAGTTCTTTATCGTATATTTGAGTCCTCAGAATCCAAATGGCCAGGGAATAAATTACTCTGTTTTCTGTTGGATATACTTTATGTGCACCATGGGAGTTAACTCTTTTATCTCCCCAATTCAACTCTTATGACTAAAAAGAATTTGAAGCTCTACCTAAATAGGTGGAGTTTGAACTCTAAAGAAGTGCAAAAATGACCTCATCAGTTTTGATGTCTAAACCATTAATCAATGTCAAATTCACTTTGATTCATTAACTAGACATTGTAAACTCCCACAACGCCCAACCGAGGATCCAAACAGAAAATTAATATAATTTTAGATATGTTTCAAGATATGGGCTTTGGTTGTATTATTTTAAATTTTGGCATTCTTCAGAAAATATTGTTTAGTACTTTTTCCTGTTAATTAAACTGGAAAATTAGGATGACTGTCTAAGGATATTTCTAAGTCAACCCACTAGGTCATTTAGTGGGTTGGTTTGAATAAATAATTTGCTAATGCATGCCAAAGCCTATTTGGATTTTTCCATATTATTTGTATCAAATTATTATTCTTGCTATAGCATTTGGAGCTTTCATTTTTAGGTCACATTATATTTTTATTTACTTCATATAAATTATTTCATAACTATGTTGTATAGTGTTATATCTCTACATATCCCTTTCTCATTATCTCTCTCGATCTTTTTCTATCATGATTTTTTTTAAAGAAATCTGTGTGGGAGATGGCGGAAGAAAAGGCCGGCAGGTCCAGACAACTTTCTAATCATGTTCTACAAGAAACGTTGAGAGGTTGTTAAATATGACTGGTGATCCAAGATTTATATGAGCGGGGCTTCCTTGACAACAGCAGCAACTCCACTTATACAGCATTGATTCCAAAAAAGGTTGGGGTAGTTACCATGTTTGACATTAGGCCGATCAGCTTGGTGGGAAGCTCATACAATATTCTATCAAAATGCCTTGCTTCTAGAGTGAAGGAGGTCCATCCTTCAATTATCTTTTTGGTAGATTTTCTGAAGGGAAGAACAATCCTAGGTGTGGTCCTCTGTGGTAACAAATGTATTGATGAGAGAATCTGGGCGGCACTCTAGGAGTAATTTATAAGACAGATTTGGAGAAGGCCTATGATCATGTGAATTGGGAGGTTCTTGATTCATGTCTAGGGTAAATGTGGCTTTGGGCTCAGTTGGCACAAGTGGATGTGGAAGTGCTTCAGCATGGCCTCTCTTTTTGTGTTAGTGAATGGGGTGCCTGTGGGTCACTTTGGTTGCTCAAGAGGCCTAAAGTAGGGGACCTACTTTCTCTACTCCTCTTTCTTATTGTGGCAAAGGTGTTGCGTGGTATGTTGGATAGGGTTGCAGATAGGGAATTGTTTGAAGGATTCCAAGTGGGTAATGAAGGAATTCGAGTTTCTCATCTTAGGTTTATGGATGATACTTTGATTTTATCTGATAGTTCTCAAAGACATATTCGTCTTTTCTGGCGTGTGATAAGATGCTTCGAAGCTGTTTCGGGTTTAAGGCCTAATCTTGCAAAGAGTTTGGTGATAGCCGTAGGGGAGGTCCCAAATATTGATATGCTTGTTGTTGATATGGGGTGTAGGATTGGCTCTCTCCCATCTAGTTAGGGTACCTATTGGAACTCCCTTTAAGGAATTGAGTTGTGAAACCCGGTGGTTGAAAGAATGAGGAGGTGGCTGACTGGTTGGAAGTCTTGTTATCTATCAAAAGGTGGGAGGTGACAATGCCTAAGGTAGCTTGGCTAGCATCCTAGTCTACTTTATGTCCCTGTTTATCATCCTGAAGAAAATAGCTTAAGCAATTGAAAAGTTAAAAAAAGGAGTTGATGTGGCGGCCCTCCTTTGGCTTGAGAAGTATCAACCCATGTGGAAGTCAAGACCAAGGTTCCCAAAAAAAATCAAGTGATCTACATGCTGTCCACAATCTTAGTCTTTGTTTTCTTTATTTTCTTTATGTTTTATGGGGTTTTATGCGTGATTTTTTTGTAATAAGGCCATATGAACCAAGAGTAGGGAGTTTGAAATAATTTAGAAGACTTTTAGGAGTTTTTTTATAATTTTTTGTTAAGTTTTAATAGGGTTTTAGACTGTTGGCCTTACAACATGGGGGAAGGGGTTTTTTTTTTGTCTTGATATTGTTTAAAGCTTATAAGAGCCTCAAAACTCCTCTTGTATGATCAATTGGTAATTTGAATAAAGACGAATTGTTTTGTAGTTCGTGGAGCTTGGTATCTCTCCCCTAAACCTCTCATGTGAAGGTGAGTTTCTTCTCTATCTTTCTCATATTTTCTTCTTCTTTCTTCTTCCTCTTGCCTCTCTAAACTCTTTTGTACGATCAATATGATGTTTACATAGGGTTTCGGTTGCCGGATTGTTAGTGTAGCCTTTTTTGCTTTTTGTTGGTATTTGCAACCTTGGTGTTGCATGTATCATATTGTTTTGTATCTTTTCTTTTATGTTTTTTTTTTTTTTTCTAATATATAGTTTTGATTATGATTCATTAAAAAAAAAAAAATCTACTTTCTTTTAATTTAATTTTAATGTTTTTTTTCTCATTCTTTTCTTAGTTTTTGATTTCATCTTTCTTTTTGTTCTCTTGATTTTTTTTCCACTTTTATTATTCTCTTGATTCAATAATTGCATTCTTGGTTTTCTTAAATTAATTCTTAATTGATTAAATTAAATCATCTCTTTTCTTAAAATCAAGAAACCCATCTTAAACCAATGCCTTAATCCTTGACCAAGTTCCTAAGCCTAAATTCCCTAATTTTTTGATTCTTGAATCCTTAAATTAAGCCTTAATTTTAATTTTCTTTTTATATGACATTTGTAGCTTATCTCTAATTGTTGTGGGGTCCTTTTTAAAAAGGTATCCTACATCAAATTGGTATCAAGCGTGAAGTTTTCTAGCTAATTCTTATTAGTTGGGATCCTTTCCACAAAAGCCTAATCAATTCTTTGGTGTCCTCTTCCATTTCAATTGCCATCCATTCCAAATATTTTAGGGTTCTTTCAAAGGTGTCCCAAATTAGTTTAGAGCTTACTTCCAAACTTCTAAATCATTTTAGGGTCTACTTTAAAACTGTGGAATAGTCACAAAACCCTTTTCCATCAATTTTAGGGATTCTCCAAAACCCTAAAATTTTTGGGGTTTCTCCAAAGTGCCTCAATGTAAGGTCATCATTCGATTCTTCTCATAAAACCATAAAACCTTTTGTGGGTTCTTTCCATTATTTTAGGGTTACCTTAAATCCTTTTGGGGTCTTCCTGAAAGGGTTGACATAACCCTAAACTCTTTGAACAAGGCCTAAAATTTTGGTTGAGGTCCCCAAAATTCATCATGGTCTATACTGTGAATGCATTATCCAGTATTGTAGATGGGCAAACAAACGGAATTCAAGCTACTAAGCATAACGTGGCATAGTTGATTGCTAAAGTGACATTGTGACAGGTCTTGAAGCTAAAATGGATGCACAATTTGAGCAGCTCATGGAAGCCATCAAATCAGTAGGAAAAGAACCAATGCAAATAGTGGGTTCATCTAACTCTATATCAGGTTCAAGTCAATAAGTTGAGATTCCCTTTCAAAATGCCTCATTTACTGTGCAACATGAGATGACACCTCACAGACAAGAGCAAGTATATCGAGAGATGACTACACATCATGAAATTGACAGACACATTAAGGTAGATGTGCCAAAGTTTGATAGCAAGTAGGGTGTGGATGCCTTCCCTGATTGGAAGCATCAACTCAAATCCTTCTTTAAATGGCATGAGTTATTTGAAGTGCGCAAGTTGCAGTTTGTTGAATCTAAATTGAGTGGGACAGCTAGAATATGGTCGAACACATACAAGAAGAGTCATTCCAAGTTTGATAATGGTGAGATTACAATTTGGGGTGAAATGAAAGTTGTCATGAAGAAGATACTTGTTTTAAGGGACTACAAACAGAGAACCCACATCCAGATGATGCAGCTTAGGCACGGTAGTTCGAGTGTTGGAGAGTACACCAAACAGTTCCAACATTTGCGACCCGAGCAGGCTTCAGATCGATAGATGAGATCTTAGTGTCTATGTATAGGCAGGGTTTACATCCGCAGATCTTGTAGGGTCTTTGTTTCTAGTATTATTCTTCAATTGATGAGGCTATTCAGGAGGTTTATTAAATTTAAGATAATCTCAAGATACATAGGAAAACCCATGCAGATTTCAATGGTTCTTTGAGTAAATAGTTTGGCAGACTTCAACATTAGACCAGGACCTCTTCTCTACCAAGGACATCTTGTCAAATCTGCCCATCACAATCTAAAGGCTTAGAGGGATTGGTATCTAAGTTTAAAAGGGATCAATGTTACAATTGCAGGGGCTCTGGGCATCATAAATCCCAATGTCCTATAAAATTTATGGAGCTTGCAAAAAAGAAGCTTGTTGAGGAAAATGAATTGGAAGAAGTGTATGAGCCGATGGAAGAGATGATCTTAGAAGTTGAATTAATTGAATCATAGGAGGCTAGGGAAAGGGAAGACAAGGGATTCATAGGATTGATACACTCCATGTTCACTTTACAGAGGATAAGTTAAGTGAAGTTCAAGCCTAAGCAAAGCGCACTACTTTTCCATGGTAGCTTGCACCGCATGATGGATCAGGGATTCTTAGACCTCTACCCCAACTCAACGAGGTTGAGTTCTTCAAGAAGGGAGAATTGATGCGGCAACCCTTCTTTAGCTAGAGAAGCATCAACCTATGTGAAAGCCTAGCTAGAGAAGCATCAACCTATGTGAAAGCTAAGACCAAGGTTCCTTAAGAAAACTGAGTGATCTACATGTTGTCCACAATCTTAGTCTTTGTTTTCTTTATATTTTTTGAGGTTTTATGAGTGATTTTTATGTAATAAGGCCAAGCGGGCCAAGAGTAAGGAGTTAAAAATAATTTAGAAGGGTTTTAGGAGTTTTTTTAATGTTTTTGTTAAGTTTTTATAGGGTTTTAGATTACTGGCTGTACAACATGGGGGGAAGGGTATTTCTATCTAGATATTGTTTAAGGATTATAAAAGCCTCTAAATGCCTCTTGTACGATCAGTTGGTAATTTGAATAAAGTAGAATTGTTTCGGAACTCGTGGAGCTTGGTATCTCTCCCCTAGACCTCTCACGTGAAGGTGAGTTTCTTCTATATCTTTATCATATTTTCTTCTTTCTTCTTCCTCTTCCTTCTCTTCTTTAATATTCTCTTTTACTTCTTATTTTCTTGATTTCTTTTTTTAATTTTTACTTTCTTTTAATTTAATTTTACTGTTTCATTTATCTTCTTTCTCATTTTTGACTTCATCTTTCTTCTTGTTCTCTTGATTTTTTTTTTCACTTCTATTAAATTAATTCTTCATTGATTAAATTAAATCCTCTCTTTTCTTAAAATCTTCCTTGATTCAATACCTCTAGGGTATTCCAAACCCTTGGGCGACCCATTGTGTAGCAACACACCTTCAAAAGTGTTGCTCATCTTGGGAACCCATCAGGGGTTACTAGAGGGAGGTGAGTAGTCTTAAAACAATTTCCAATTAAAGTCTGCTCTCAAAAGATGACATGATGAAGAAAATTATTGTGATTGAAAGAAAGTCCTTCGAATTTATGGACGACTATGTTGGAAAATCGAAGATCATTCGCATTACGGAATGACGGAAGGCTTTTTCGGTGTTTATAAGTTTTAACTTTGGTCTGTGCAATTGGGTTTGTGAGGTCTTCGATCAAGCATGCAAGACACCTGAAATTTCTAAATTTCTGCGTTCTTGTGATGATGGAACTCGTGTGCTAGTCATCAGAGGTAGGATTAATGAGTTTGGTTCATGCTTAAAAGTATCAGAAATACAACGATCGAGTAAGGAATTTGCTATAGTCTTTCCAGGGTGGATAAGAGGAGATGGTTGGTCCAATGTTGCACATACTATTTGGGAATAGTGTGGGGATGCTGTCAGTATAAGGAAGGCTTTACCTGTTCCAAACAGGGACTCATTCCCGATGTTGAGAGGTGTGGTAGGGGGTCAAATCCAGATTGACGAAGTGCCTCTGGCTAAACCCAGTCTGGAAATTACACAGAGAGAGACTGGGCGATCTCAATCCCTCACAACCCAGACGATCCAAGAGAAGAGATTTGGTAAAGAGTGGTGTTTTGTTATAAGTTGAATGGGTCAATTCCATGGAATGACATTGTTGTTGTTGGTTGTTCCTGGTTTCTAAAGGATGATGACCTATTAACTTGGAATTCTATAGACGTTGACAAGGCTCTGTGTGTTTGTTCATCTGTGGATATGGCTAATCAACTCTGCAATTGGGGTTCAGGTGAGGCTGGATCTGTAGAGTTTGAATTTAATCATTGGTGCCCTGATGCGCTTGCCATTAGGTACAATTATCTGTTCAAATCTCGTTGGATCCGAGTCTAGGGGCTCCCGTTTAACCTATGGAATTTTTTTATGTTCTCTGCCATTGGGAGAATCTATGGTGGGTTGAAATCTGTTGACCCTAAAACGCTGAACTGTGATGAAATACAATGGGTGCGCCTAGAATTGGAGGAAGGGGACTTACGGTGTTTTCCTAGGCTCATCTCCATTATTAACGGTGGACATTATTTCCTGGTGACTATCACAATCGATGGGGATATCTCAATGAGCGGACCGACAAATTACTCTAAACCAGAAGCGAATGGTGGTGGAAGGTTGCTGGTGTTCATGTCGGAGCCATTAAGCGGTAACATTGATGCTGGTAGCTTCCGTGAACTGGTTGTTGGCGCTAATTCAAATTTTGAATTAGATCCCGCAAAGTCCGGCATGAGTGTTGGGCGGCAACTTTTTAGTCGGATTGCATATGGCAGTAGTTCTTCTGCTACGGGTAGGGTGTGGGAGAAGGAAGATGGAATTTTGGGGAAGTTATCTAATATTGGACGTCAAGGCAACATGGGGACTAATGGTAACCAGCTTTATAATAGTTCTACAGGTGTCACAAGAGCTGGACAGGTGGAGATGAGTGGTATCAATTTATTGCATGAGTACTTCACTAGGGTGACCCGGACAGCTCAACCACCTTTTAATATAAGTAAAGACGAGGGACATGGGGGAGTAGGGGCGGGGCAGATGATGAGAAACTCTCTGTTGTTGGGCCATGGGCCGCATGCTTTGACTAACTCAATAGGACCGAAACCAAGCGGGCCTAGGGAGTTGGGTGTAGTGTGGAGACCCAAAAAGGCATCAAATATAAATAACCCATTATGGGAGGGAGTGGTCATGAAAAATATTTTGGAGGGTTACAGAACTTCTAATTCCCCCCGTTCGCCTATTGACAACAGTCAGATGCCGAGCCGAGCCTCAGGTCCTTCTGTTGTGCTCAAGGCTGATCTAAATGGAAGGAACAAAGATGAGGATCATGTGATTTCGAAGGAAACAAGTGGTGCTTCTATTGGCCGAATTAGGCCCAGGAATAACAAGGAATTAAAGGATTCTACGATGCCAAATCACCCCTCGTTAGAGCCTATTCACACTGATGGCGACTGGTCAGAGAATTGCAAGGACAGAGAGGACTCGATATGGGCATCTAGGATTTCTAACTCGATAGGTGGTCCATTAGATGGTGGTATTGAGGAGGAGATCCAATGTATTTCTCAGAATTTAATTAGGGCTTTGCCCACTTGGATTCCTAACTGTGGGGAGATCATGGTGACTTCGTTGTTATGGAGGGAAGTGGAGATGGTTTCTCCGGCTAAACTTTCGATGGTGGATATGGATTCTTGGGTGATGCAAGCTGAGAGGGTTTCTATCTCGAAAGGGGGTATTTCTTCTACTCCAGAGGATCTTAAATTGATGTGCACCAAGAAAATGTTGAATGATCAGCTAGGCGTCATCAATTTTTTAATCCCCTCATCCCCTTCACAGCCTGGTATTCTCGGGTTTCATCTTTTGGATACTCACACGATGAATATGGAAATTACCCCAAATTGTGCGCAGCTGGGACTTTTCACAGACAGCCATGGGTGGATTTGCGCCTCAATCATTCGCTGTCGTCAGGTCAGATTTTATTTTGGTCCAAGTTTCATTCGTTTTCCCCTCCTATTAATCTTTTTTGCAGGGACTTGCTTATGGGGATAGGGGATGAATGTTTTATCCATAATATGCACTCTGAGAATGAGAACGAAATGGATGGGTTGGGTGATCAGCCGGATGCTGTAATTCCCTTTAATTTGAATACTTTGGATGGTAATTCTGATGTGGTTTTATGTGTTAATCCTATTGCTTTTGAGCAAGGAAGGGATGAGGTGATCATTGTGGAAACTAGGGAGGCTGACTACAGGGAGTTTCATACTCCCCTTACTAGAAGCAATTCGGATGACGGGTTGTTGTTAAAAGGTGTTGAGAATTGGGATAGAAAATGTGTTTCTGATTGGGTGTTTGGAAAGTTGGAGGGTATCAATTCTTTTCTTGGAGTTCCTTTGGCGGGATTGGAGGATGAAGTTTTAGAATTTTTCAGTATCATTGAGGAAAGAAGTTTGAAAGCTGTGGTTATGGATGTCCCTATTGCGGATTGTAGGTGTTTACAGAATGAGTTAGAAAGACTAGACTGCGGGATCAATTATGAAAGGTCAATGGGTTCTCTTAGTAATGGAAGATTGAGGAAAGAAAAAGGGTTAAACAG
>JAOXJP010281908.1:0-19421 GCA_025762735.1 Platanus orientalis | reverse complement strand
CTCAACCTGATGCCACCCTCCTCCTTTATCCAGGCTTGGGACCGGCAATGTCTGAAGATACAAACATTGGCGGAGTTACTAAAAAAAATTATGCGACAGAGATCAATTCTGATTGTTCTATTCTTCCTATCTTCTAAAAGTCCCCAAAATTAACAAATTGAAGATATGTCTACTCCCATAGGCCAACCTAGAACATACTATTTTGAATCAACTTGATTCAATGCTGAGAACTTTGAAAGATGGGAAATGAAGATGAAATACTTGTTGAAACAATAGGACATCCACTATGTATTGACTGATCAACCACCACTTATCCCTTCCGAGAATGATGCAATGGAAGATGAGATTGATGTGGTTCTTCACATCAGCCGTGATTGGATGGAAGCTTATTACAAGTACCGTCATCACATTATAGAGACACTTTTTAATAGCCTCTTCAAGTAATTTGTCAAAGAGACTAAAATTGTAAAGGAGTTGTGGGAAGCTATTGTCATTGTCTACAAGGGTGAAGCAACATGAAGTAAGAATTTGAATGTGCAAAACTATGGAGAATTCAAGATGGTGGATGGATATTATGTTCTAGAATAAGCCCAAGAATTCCAGAAGATTACTGATGTAATCACATTTATAGGTATGACTCTTGATCCCATCTTCCATGTCAACACGCTAATTTCCAAATTGCCTCTGTCTTGGCAAAATTACAAGACGAAGTTGATGCATGAACAAGATAATATGCCATTCAACATTTTGATGCATCACTTATGAGTGTAAGACCTGACAAGGAACAGGGGAAAGAGAACCAATCCCACTAAGAAGGATCAAGTCATGGAAGAAAAACCCAGGAGTCGATTCTCTTCTAAGAAGAGAAAATTTAAGAGGTCTGTTATGAAATTCTAAGTCCCAACTATCCTAGAGGGGGCGAATAGGATATTAATTTTTTTTTTGTGTAGTTGATTGTCTCTTTTTTAAATTAAGTGGTTACTTGTTCTCTATTTATTTATTTGCAGATAATTAACTCAATGACAATTGAAACAAATGATGCTGAGGCAATATGGATCAAGACAATGCAAGTAAAGTAACGAAATCACAAGAGATAATACACACAATTTATAGTGCTTCGACAAATGTTCCTACGTCCACTTTTGAAAGCTCCTCACTGAGTTGATTAATTTTATTACTTTTTTTTTTTTTTACAAAAAGATATAAGTAAAATTGATCACAAAAACATTCTTCACTATGTTTGGTGTCTCCGACAAACGTATGAACCATCTTCTATGTCTCCAGAGGGGACAAGTCAACTACCTCCAGTGTCTCCAGTGGAGGTTCAACAAATATAATGAAGTTGTTTTAGAGAAAACAAATTCTCAACAAATCATGCCTCTCAATTAAACTAATATGACTATGTGAATCATAGTGATATAAAGAGTTAGTGTTCTTTAAGTTTCTTGTCTCTTAGTAGGTTGAAGTTAACTATATGGATCTCAGTAAATCAAAGAGTCAATGCTCTTTAAAAGTGTTGCCACTCAGTAGGTTGATTTAAATATATTAATCAATTACAAGTATAGCTTTAAGTGATAGCTAACTTAGATCAATTGATAAAACTACTAGAATAGCTGATATAAACTGATCAAGCAATCAAATCAAAAGCTTTGTAAGACCCTTGATTGTGGCTTTACTCGTAGAGCTTTTAATAAGGTTTTTCGGGTTTGAACCTAATGATCTTAATGATCTTCTAATTCTTTGCTTCCAATGATGATTGTTAGCATAAAAAGGATTGAGAATGGATCTTGATTTTAGTAGAGTAACCCCTCTTTGATTTTTGCTCAAAAGTCTTATCTCTTTCACGCTCTCATTCTCTTCTTTTAAGGACCTCTTAAGACATATTTATAGAGTTGAATAAACCCTAGATGTGGTCGTGTGAGATGGTCCAAGAATCCTCCAAAATAGTAAGCAAAATTATATAAAAAAATAATAATTTTTTTTGGGCATGGCCTACCAATGATCAATCATGGAGGGGCTGGGCATTTTTCAGTGAAAAAATCCATTCAACCTGATCCATTATAGGATCCATTAATCAATCATGGCTATATGATTGATCATGGGGTTTCGTATGATCGATCATAGGTGCTTGAACCCCCATTTTTGCATGTTTTATGCATTTTTCGCTCTGTAAACTTCCAACAAGTTGCAATATCCTATTCTAAGGTTCAAAAAAGGTCTCATACTAGTTCTGACCTAGGTTTTGACTGATTTTTATGAATTTTAGACTATACCTTTACCATATACTTATGAAGTTTGAAAACTTTCTTTGGTTCTCTTTTGGATGATGTTAGAGCATCTTCAACTTGACTCTGCAAGATTTTTGTTGTTGGACATGATGAACCCTTGTTAAGTGTACCTTCTCCACACACAATTCATATCCTAGCCCCCACTCTTTTGGCATGATATTGACAATGCCTCAACAATCTCCCCCTTTGTCAATTCCATCTCGAAACATATAACTCACTCATTTACCTAGAAATTTTACAATGATGCTTACACTTCATACAAATTGCATTTGAAATAAAATTTGCAAACACTCCTAAATTACACATAGTATTCCCCTTAAATACAAGTTGATCTTGGGATTCATTCTCTTCCTTTGTACTTGGATTTCTTACATATTTATTTTCTTTAAATCCTACAACCACAATCATAAACAAAATACATTTCTCAAGCATGCATTTAGACTTAAACAATGAACCATAATATATAACATGTATGAAACGATATGTATGAGAAATGAATTTAATTTGATGTGAGTTGCAAACTACTAAATTCTCCCCCTTTTATAGATGAATTGACATAGGATTTGGAGATAGAAAATAGCTCTTTCATCGATTGAAAGATATTACATAAGAGCTCAAAGAAAAATGTCAAACAACCCATAAAAAATACACTACATTCTAAGCTCAGGACCGTCCTTGTCATCACCAACATCATCACCATCATTACCAGGGCCTTCTGAGTGGCCTGAATCAAGAGCGGTGAGATCGATGTCTTTCCTAATAGGCATAGGATCACTTGGAGTTCCTAAACTCCAGATGCTAAGATAGAATGAATGATTCTTGTGAGTTAAGCTGATAGGCAAGTCACTCTTGCCTCACTTCCATTCTGTTCATCTTCTCTGTAAACAACTTGTGGTTTGTGATCATTTGGGCATGTTTCCTTTGTACTTAAAGGTGAAGACTCTCAAGTCTCTCCAACACAATGCTCTGGAACTCGTGTTGGGAGAGAGTGATTGGTTATGGAACTAGTGGAGGAGGAGTTGGTACATCCTCATCAGGGCACATTGCTTGAATCTCCTCGGTTTGGATGCATCATAAGATTGCTCACCTTCTTATTCTTCTCCATACTTTTGATGGTGTCATCATTGATGCTGGTGCCTAGTTGGCAAGGGTCAGACTAAAACACAACACTGTGTATTTTCAAAATTCGGGTGATCAGAATCGGATAGATGATGTAGAGGTGAAGAGTCTTGGCCTTGGCTGCCTTGATCATCTTCAAACACATGATTGATGCCAAGTCAAGGCGTCTGTTGCTCAGAATGTAGTCAATGACATAGGTCATCTCCTTGGTCATGTCAAAACGATGAGTTATGGGAAAGAGATTGTAGGTGAAAAACCGGTTGAGGAACTGTGCAGCTAATGAGTAATCCATTGTGCTCAGTAGAGTGGTCCAGGTAAAGCTCATACTTGTGAAACACTCAACAATAACAAATTTCTTTATGGGAGTGAGAGGTAGGAGAGGAAAATGTGCACCACCTTCCTGGATGTGGGGAACACCCAATTCCATAGACAAGATATCCGCATTCAGTCTAATTGGGACACCATAAACCTCAAAGACTAAAGAGAGATCGGTTTCATTCAGGGAGTGGGCATTTGCATAGAACATCTACACTTCCTGCTCATGAACTAGGGTGTCCAATTTGAACAATGGCAGTCACCTGTATGCCGATAGGTGTTCTTTTAGACCGGCCATGACAATAGGTCTAGGGTCCACGAACCACTCACTCACTATTGGTTTTCAACAAAAGAAACGATGAAAGTTGTCATGGGACTCACTATTTCGAAATGTATGTACTCCCAATGGTTGATCCTCTATGCATGGTTGCTTTCTTGAACTACCTTTTCCTGAATCACGACCTTGTGCACTTCGCTTTGGTCCTGTGGTTTTGTTGAAGGGGGGATTTATGTAGAAAACTTTAATGCCCTAGTTTAAGAGATTTAGAGAGGTTTGGGAAAAGCTAAGAGAGGGAAAACTAGGTTTAGGATGGAAATGGTGAATAGGGAGTTAGAAAGGGTTAGAGACATAGGGAATGGCAGAGTGGGTGGAAAAGAGGGAAAAACACTTTTTATAAGAGTTTGAGAGCTCTAATGGTAAAAAAGACGAGCATTAATGACCCTAGCCATGGTCGGTCATGGCTTTGTTTAGTCACACATCCTTATTGCATTTCGCAAGTACTAAAATCGTTTGGCATCAAGGGATTTTGTTAAAATGTCTACCAATTGATTTTCAGTTTGCACATATTCCAAAGCCACAACATTTTCTTTTACTAATTCTCTGATGAAATGATGACGAATATCTATATGTTTAATTTGAGAATGTTGTACCAAATTTTTAGAGATGTCTATCTCATTTATGTTGTCTACTAATAAGTTCTTTGTGCATTATTCTAGCTCATAATCCTTGAGCTTTTGCTTCATCCAAAGCAATTAGGTGCAGCCACTACCAGCTGTAATAAACTCAGCTTTGTAGTTGATAAGGAAATTGAAGTTTGTTTCTTGTTATGCCAATATACTAAACAGTTCCCTACATAGAAACATCCTTCACTAATGCTCTTCCTATCTTTCAAATTTCTAGCCTAATCTGAGTCAGAGTATTCAGCAATAATAGAATTGCTCTCAAAAGGATACCAAAGCCTAAGGTTAATTGTGCCATTTACATACTTGATTATCCTCTTTATTGCGGCTAGATAGGATTCTTTAGGTGTAGCTTAATATCTAGCACAAACTCCTACATTGAAAGGAATGTCAAGTATGCTTGTTATTAAGTACAATAGGTTACCTATCATGCTTCTATACAGTTTTGTTTCTACTTCCACACCGGTTGGATTAATAGTGATTTTATTGCTGGTGCATATGAGAGTATTTGGTGGTTTGGAATCTTGAAGTCTAAACTTACTCTACAAATCCTTGACAAATTTTGATTGGTTCATAAATATTCTACTCATAGTCTGCCTAATTTGTAGGCCCCTAAAAAGAACTTGAGTTGTCCCTCCATACTCATCTCAAATTCAAATTTCATCGATTGAGCAAAACCATGAGACATTTTTTCATTGGTTGATCCAAAGATGATATCATCTATATAAATTTTTATCAAAAGTATGTGACCATTCTTCTTTCTAATAAAGAGTGTCTTATCAACACTCCCCCTATCAAATTTGTGGTCTATTAAAAATTTTGTGAGTTGCTCATACCAAGCTTTAGGAGCTTGTTTTAACCCATAAAAGGCTTTCTTAAGCCTATATACAGGATCCGGTAAGTGTGGGTACCCATTTGGTTATTTCACATAGACTTATTCTTGCAAGAAGCCATTAAGTAATGCACTTTTAACATCCATTTGGTATAATTTGAATTTTAAATGACGTGCAATGGAAAGTAGCATTCTAATGGATTCCATCCGTGCAACTGGAGCAAAAGTCTCCTCAAAGTTTATTCCTTCTACCTAGGCATATCCCTTAGCAACTAATCTTTCTTCATTCCTCACAATTGTTCCATGTTCATCTACTTTATTCTTGAAAATCCATTTGGTTCCTATAACATTTTTACCCTCTAATCTTTCAGTAAGAAACCACACGTCTTTTTCAGTAGATTAATTTAACTCTTCTTGTAATGCCCCCAAACCCGGACTTGGATCCCATGCATATGTACCCCGGATTCGGAGTCGTTATCCATTCATGGACCACCCAGTCCATATTTCTTTCATAACATATAACTAAGCAGACATATAATCGTATCATATCTCATTAACCATAACATTCAATAACATGCGGAAGCATAAAACATAAAAGCTTTAGTTCATGCATACCAAGACATAAGCCTACTATTCATCATCCATAAACTTTTGATTCAAAGCCTTTACCTTTACCTTTAGAGGAAGCATAACTCAATCATAACATTTAGCCATGAAGGTTTCCATTCAAAGTAATAAGTACAATGAAAGCATAAATCTATCTACTCCAAAGTATAGAGACTATGGGCATAATAAGAGAAGTGTCCACAATCACATAATATCTATAAGAGTCAACTAACCATAATTTCAAATCTATTACATTTGATCCAACAACTAAAATTATTACATTTCCCAAGTAATGTCTCAAATAAAAAATGTAATAAAAAAATGCCTCTCCAAATCAGATCCATCAGCTATCAACATCAACCCAATCACTCCATCATCTCGTCCAAGCCTATGCCAATTGGGGTGAACTTGATAGGTTCAACAAGTACAAATGTAAACTAAGTCCAAATGATGAAGACTAAGTTTGCACATAGGCTTCTCTTAAGTAACATAAACATGGGGAGCAATATGATGTTCAAACTATAGGAAGCAATAGCATTTCAGTCCATAGGTATAACATATAAGCCAAATAACGTAATCAATGCCATGGACAATAAAGAGTATATATCACAAGTCAATGATAAATGTAACATCTTTCGTATTTCAGAATTTGTCAATGTCACTTTTCATATTCATTTTCATACTTCTTTAAATAGTTAACTCACTTATCATTAGGATTCAAATACAAATCATGTCACATGGTTCATTTATGTAGAGACTTGATCAAATGTCTTATTCATTGGTTTATATTGCTTATTAATAGATTTCAAAGATTTGATCATTACTCTCCATTGTAATGATCCAATGGGAGGTCGCGGGACTGTGTTCAATAAGGTTCAATGTGAATAGGATTTTAGTCCCAACTATCCTAGAGGGGGTGAATAGGATGTTTCAGTTTTGATTGTCATTTCTAAATTTTTCACTAACTAAAATTCAGTTTTAATTATGTTTAGACAACAAGAACAATTTTTCTATTTTTTCAATAATTGTCATAACACCCAATCACAACTTAAGTTACTCACAAAGCTAATTAATTTTATTAATAAAGACAATAGATTACAAGGGAAAAATTAATCATAAAAACCTTACACTACAACCAGTTTAGTGACTCCGGCAAACTGAGAATCAACCCTCGGTGTCTCCAACAAGGGTTAAAGAATGCCTCCGGTGACTCTGGCAAAAGGCACAAAATGTGCTAAAGTATTTAGAAAGTCAAAGAATCAACTTTCATACATATGAATGCCACTTGAGAGGTATATGTTCCAGTTCAGATCTCTTTTCTTGATTATGCTTCTTAATAAGTGGATTTTTAGTTATAGCATTACAGTCAACTAAATATTGTATCCGTTTTAATCAGAGTGCATGCACAACAATAACATTATAAAACGGATAAAATAAATTTAGAAAACTAAGGAGTTAAATACAAGGAGAAAATGGTTAACACTTAGAGCTTTCACTGTGGATTTGCAGGTTTGATTCTATAACCACGTTCTCCCACTTCGAGCAATCAGTGAGACACATTTTTAATAGCCCCTTAAATGCAGCTCAATCATTTTTTAAGAATCACACACAATAATGGTTCTCAGATAACCATTTTCTCTTCCATTTTCAATGATTTTAAGTAATCTCTTTTTCATTAAGTTTTTCTACGCTTTATGGTTCTTAAATAGGCCTAAAAATATTAAGGTTTCGACCCTCAAATGCTCACAAAATCCTCAATTAAATTCAAGAATCGCAAGATTTAAATTTCAAAACAATTATATTTCTATCACTGGGGACCGATCACACTTTTATTAGGACTAGTCCTACATGACTGGTCACACCTAAATCGTGACTGATCCTACATGACCGATCATGACAGAAACATGACCGGTCCTAAATCCGTGACCGATCCTGAATAAATTAGGACCGGTCCCAAAGTCAATTTTTTATCTTTCTCTGCATTTTTTACCTCGTTTTGACTTGGGTCTTCCAGATTAGCTGTGGAGATACTTCTATGGTTTTGTGGGCGGGCTCTAAGTCCACCAACCTAGGCTTGACTGGTCACGTCCATATTTTACCTTTTTCAGTCAATTGTCTATGCCAGCTTCCCTTCACCTGTTCAGGAGATGATGTAAGACATGGAGACTTGATCTTGAGCACTTGAAGCTTCTTTCTCATCCAGCACCTGTTCACACACACTCATAACTCTCTAACATGGAATTGACAATCTCGACATTCTCCCCCTTTGTCAATTCCTTGGAAAAACCCACACCACTCACTTACATTTTAACAAAATTTTACAAATAAACTTTCATCATTCACAACTCTTAGCCCCATATAGAAAAAGAAAAAAAATTATCTCCCCCTCAACATGTGGTTGTGAAGAAGATCTCCCCCTCAATGTAGTGCCTATTTCTTGTAAAAACACTTACCTTCCCCAAGCATGATTTGGCACTTAAATAACCTGTGAGTGTGTTAAGTGTGTGTGGTGTGTGTCTCCCCCCTTTTGACATGGAATGACAAAGAAATAAATATGAAGTAATCATTAAAAACAGCACAAAGGTAAGCCAAACACAAGTCATATTTCATATATTAAATATAAAGATAAGTACAATTAAACATGAGTCTAGAGTCAAAACAAAATGGGACCATAACCTAACAACACTAGACAGCAGTAAAAAAAAACTAGAACATCATAAACATGGAATCACTCATCATCCTCTTCATTCTCATCATCCTCTACATCTTCCTCACTTCCTTTTGTCTAAGAATCAAGATAAATAAAATGAATTTTCTCTCTAGGTCCAATCTCCACATTTAGTTCATCAACTATTTTCTCTTGGCATTCCTCCATATGATTAAGCTTTGAGGCCAAGAGTTTTTGATTGCCCACATGCTTTTCCTTTTGACATAGACCTCTAGATCCTTGAAATTGGTCTCGATGCCCCGAAGCTTCTCCAACACAAGCTTCTAAAATGCATCAGTAGGCACATATGAGGGATCAGAGGATGGTGCAAGAGTAATGGTGGAATTGTCCTTAGACTTTGTGTGCTTTTTGGCCTTCGTGAACTTCTACATCTTCAAAGCAGTCCCAACATTGATGTTACTGGGTTGCTTTAAGGGTGTAGAATGAAACTGAAACCCATCCTTCCATAGTAGCTTAGTGATGACAATTAAAAAATACAAGCTGGTTCGCAGGTCCTGAGATTTAGGGCAAAGAGAATGACACCCAGATCCATCGACTTGTTACAAAGCACATTGTGAACCACATAGGCCATTTTGGGATTCATGTCGGCCTAGTGAGTCATGGGCAGCAAGTTGTAGGTGAAAATCCAATTGAGGAGTACGGCATCTAGGCGGTTTCCGAAGCATCTAACTTGGACTTCCATGGTTTTCTTGGCCCTCCAATCAAAGATGGCCCCCTTTTCTTCTAGGGAGAGTGAGGGCATAGGATAGGCAGCACAACCCATACGAACCTATGGGACCCCTAATTCGACAAACAAAATGTCAGGGTTCACCAAAATGAGTGTGCCGTAGACCATGGAGATGAAGCCACCATCTATACTATTCTTCGCATCAAGGTTAGCATAGAACATGCATACCTCTACCTCGTGATAGGTGCCCTTTAGTTTGAATAGTGGAGAACAACCATATGATACATAGTATGGTTCGGTGCCAACCATCTCGAAGGGCTTTAACTTGACGTATCGTTCATAAATTAGTGGTTTCTTGGATAAGATAGTGTTGAAGTTGTTCATGCAACTGACATCCCAAAAATTTTCAAGTAAAAGAGGGACTTCTTCCATTGGTTGCCCTAGATTTGGGGTTGCCTCTTTGTTTGAGTGTCCCTGAGAGGTCTTCTTGCACTTGTATGTGTTGGAGATGGGAGGTTTCGGTTGTCCGGAGTATCTACCCACATTTTTCCCTTTGTCTGCCATGAAGATCCATTGAGTAGTGAGGGACGAATGAGAGTTGCAAGGAAAACTGGTTTTTGGGTGGTTGTTCAGGAAGGAAGAAGAAGCACAATCGAAACATGATGATTCAGGCATCCCACCTTTTAAAAACCAAATTATGAGCAAAATTACAATTTTTCCACTGGTGACCGGTCATACAGAAAATAGGACCGGTCCTACTTGTGTTGCAAAATTTATGGATTCTACCATTCATGACCGATCATGGATTCATCCATGATCGGTCCTAATTCTAGTGTTCTAAAATTTATGATTTTGCCATTAAGGACTGATCCTAATTGATATGTGACTGGTCCTAATCTATAGAAAATTTAATTTTCTTCATTTTTGTGCCCTTGTCATTTTTGGATGTCCCAATGGTTTTCATGGTCAAGGATGATCATCCAAAGAAAATTTTTAGGCAAATTTTCACATCCCGATCACACTCCGTAGGTATTGAAATCTTTTCTCATCAAGCGGTTTGGTGAGGATATTAGCCAATTAGCTTTCAGTTTGAATGTATTCTAGATCCATAGTTTTTTCCTCAACTAGTTCTCTAATAAAGTGATGAATATCTATAGGTTTTGTTCTTGAGTGTTGATCATGATTCTTAGATATGTCAATTACGCTTATGTTGTCTACAAAGAGATTCATGGTGTCTTATTAGAGGTCATAGTCTTTTAGCATTTGTTTCATCCAAAGGAGCTGAGTACAACCGCTTCCAACCGCAATGTATTCAGCTTCGGCAATTAACAGAGAGATGGATGTTTGCTTCTTGTTATGCCAAGAAACTAAGCAGTTTTCGACACAGAAGCACCCACCACTTGTGCTCTTTCGGTCCTCCAAATTTCTAGCCTAATCAAATTCAAAATATCCTTCTATGATTGGATTAGTGTCAAATGGATACCACAACCCAAAGTTGAGAGTCCCATTTACATACTTAATTATCCTTTTCACAGCAGTAAGATGAGATTCTTTAGGTCGGGCTTGATATCTTACACATGCTCTGACACTAAAAGCTATATCTAGTCTACTTGTTGTCAGGTATAGTAGACTTCCTATCATGATCCTGTAGAGTTTAGTGTCAACATCTGCTCCAGTTAGGTTTGATATGACTTTATTACTAGTGCTTATAGGAGTTTTGGCATGTTTGGACTCAAGAAGTCCGAACTTTGACAAGTCTTTAGCAAATTTAGACTGGTTTATAGATATGTCATTCTTTGTTTGTCTGACTTGTAGACCAAGTAAAAACTTAAGGTCACCTTCCATACTCATTTCAAATTTAGATTTCATCATCTAAGCAAACCCGTGAGACACCTTTTCACTGGTTCACCAGAAAATGATGTCATCAACAAAAATCTGTATTATAAGTATGTGGCCCTCCTTTTTCTTAATAAAGATAGTCTTATCAACACTCACCTATCAAAGTGATGGTCTAGAAGGAACTTTATGAGTTGTTCATACCAAGCTCTGGGAGCTTGTTTCAATCTATATAAGGCTTTCTTTAGCTTGTATACATGGTCTGGTAAGTGTGGATCAACACACCCTTCTGGTTGTTCTACATATACTTCTTCTTGCAACCAACTGTTCATGAAAACACTTCTAACATCCATCTGATATAGCTTAATCTTTAGATAGCATGTGATTGAGACCAGTATCCTTATGGATTCAAGTCATGCTATAGGAGAAAATGTCTCTTTGAAATCAATTCCCTCAACTTGAGCATCTCCTTTGGTGACTAGTTTAACTCTGTTCCTCACAACTATACCATATTCATCAATTTTGTTCTTAAAGATCCATTTGGTTCCAATGATATTTTTATCTTGTGGTCTTTCTGTAAGAACCCAGACATCATTTCTTTTAAACTGGTTCAGCTCCTCTTGCATGGCCATTATCCAATCTAGGTCATCAAGATCCTTTTTAACAATTCTAAGTTCTATCTTTAGATGTAAAACATATATGGCTGACTAGGTTCTCAACTTGCTTTCGTGTCTTAACTCCATCTTGAGGATTACCTATGATGTCTTTAAGGCTATGCTTGGCTGCTAGTTAAGTAATGGAAAGTAATGGAAAATAGTACAGATCTTCAAAAAATCCAAATGGAGTGGGTGTTTGGTTGAAATAAGAAAATGTTCATTGGAATATTGGCTTTCCATTTAAGGCTTTCCTAATACCTTGTTTTCCTTTGTCAAAATCCAATCAAATTGGTTGGATTTTGGAATGAAATACGCTGCACATTATGAAAGTAAAACATATTTCCTTATATTTGCTTACTTTCTTACTGTATTCTACATCAACCAAACAATTGTTGGAAAACACAATTTTACTTCATTTTATTCATTTTCATACAATAAACTTTACTTCACTTTCTCGCATTCTACTAGCAACCAAGCAAAGCCTGCAGGAAATGCTAGGAATCAGGTGAGAACTCTAGGAAAATGAACAGTGATAAAACGCCTTTTAAACACTTGGGAAACAGAAGTTTATTAAGAGTTAGCATTCTTACTCGTCTTCCCATCGTTTACCACCCGTTTCTTTTGGTGTTCCTTACCATTTTCTTCTATTGGTGTTTCATATACACTTCCCCTTTTTTGCATTTGTGAAGTTTTTAGGGATTGTTTTCCATTTCGAACTATGGCTCTTTGTTACTTTCAAATATTTCAAGGACAACTCTTACCATTTAGAAGTTTCTAAATTCCACGACAAAATTTGTTTACTGAAGTAATTCCCATACTTGCCAAGACACCAACGCAAAAGATTATATTATTCCAAAATATATATTGAGAGTGAAATGCTCTTAAATTTTTAGAAGTAATCATTTTAACTTAATTCAATTTTTTGTTGTTAATTTTAGAAAGCACATGGTATAATGTACTCATTGGATCATTATGCATATCGTATGGTTTATTCTTAAAAATCATTGCTTGCAACTTGCATGCACGTTTACTAGTACACTTTTTTTTTAGAACTTTATTTTCACATCAAGGATAAAAAAAAAGGATTTCAAATCCTGCAGTGACAGAAGCCAATGTCTGGAGAAAAAAAAAAGTTTTTTCTTATATTATGAAAGAGCTGAAGTAAAATAATCATTACCTTGGGAATTAATCCCTAAAGAAAAAGAAAAATCAGATACATGAAGACTTTTAGCTAAAAATAAAAAATAAGCCCAGTAGGAGGATCCACTATTCCCACCTTAGAGATCTCCCAGGGAAATTAACCTAACTGGATAATCTTCATCACTCATCCTACGAATTATTTTCTTTCCTCCTCTCAATACAATGGGTCGCATTATTATCACAATTTCTTCTAATGCTACAGGAGATCAGATGGTTATAATCATTTAATGGGGTCAATTTTGGTATCAGGTGGACCTATCAAGCTGCACATGCTAGCTTTTGTGCCA
Source organism: Platanus orientalis (assembly GCA_025762735.1). Taxonomy (NCBI): domain Eukaryota; kingdom Viridiplantae; phylum Streptophyta; class Magnoliopsida; order Proteales; family Platanaceae; genus Platanus; species Platanus orientalis. The sequence continues at coordinate 5,927 of JAOXJP010281908.1, read as the reverse complement.
CTTCTATTGACACCTTCCTTTAGCATCGCAAAGAACATGAGAGTTGTATTGCATGGATACATGTGGTTTTATATGTAAGCGTTCATATGTCTTTATACAATATTAGGGTATAATTCTAAATATCCATAGATGTATTATTTTCCTTTTTGATACATAAGACAAAGTATACGAGAGTAGACAATACACTCTCCATACATATTCTCCTGAATTCTTCTTCTTCTCCTTCTTCTACTTGAAACCCTAATGTAAAATCACCAAAATGACAAATTTCACTTGGTATCAAAGCCTCCAGACGATCAAGGGTTACTGCACGAATTCAGCTACCCACAGTACAGTATGCTAATGTCAGCAATTGTATAGTGATCTTGGCTATATAAGTTCAAACTCGTAGATCTTGAATCATTGTGCTCTTCTGAAAAGTTTTTGTCAAAGGTCCGAAATAATTTGAGCATGTTGTCTATTTTTAAGCTTTTTTTTTTTTTTTTTTTTTTGATTGTGGGTGTATTTTTTATATTTAACAAAATTTATTGATCTGATATGTTTCTGGCCTTGTTGATCAATGGGATAAGGTGTACTAGGATTGTATTTTTATTCTAAAACTAATGATACAGGTCTCATTTGATTTCATTGAGTATTGAGTGAATTATGACGATTTTGGGAATCCCCACATTTTTAGCCTAGATCTAATGTTTTTGTTTGATCCGCCCTCATAGCTTGTTGTGGATTGATCCTTTTGTTGCATCATTTTGGTCCCTTACTCTGTTGGTGACAGTTTGCAACTTATCACTTCTACTAAAACTTTCTTTTTAAGTATGGTAAAGAACATGAAAGTTAGGCAATGCATTTGAGAACTGCAGCTTAGTGGTTGGAACCCTGATCCCATCTAGATGTGCATAGGAGGGTGCGTGTCAATGGATGAGAAAGCAGGTTGAGATTCTCTACAGCATACATATAGGAATTATCACGATTGCACCTATTGAAAATGGAAAGAGCATCTAGACTTGATATGAGAGGATACGGTTTTATTAGGAGAGAGTGAAAAGGTCTGATGATCCATGCTTGAAGGATAAAATCATTCTTTTATGTGGTGCTCGATTAACATTAATTTCCTTGGGGTATTTGTATGTATTTTTCTGTGACTAGAGCTGTAAATGTGTTTGTGCATATTTTCTTCAAGCATAGTGAAACTTTTGTCTCTGGTTTTTTCTCAATTTGGGTTTTCCATGTAAATCATGTGTTGTGATCTTCTTGTTTATTGCATCCCAGGCATGTCAGTTGGGTAATCCCTAACAGCATAAATCCATTACAGGGGCCGAGCTCTAGTGGATATATATGCCTTGGGTTTCCCTGTGAACTTTTTTTTTTATTAATTTGGTCAATGCAAGCTAAGCCTAAGGCAATGCTAGTAACCACCTAGCAAGGGGTTCATATCACCCCTTGTTGAAAACGGAAGTGTTATTCAAGTTTCTTGGGCACTCTGTTTTACCATTTTCAATCCTTATGTTCTCAAAATTTTGTTGTTTCCGTTTTCTTTTAGTCCCACATCGACTGGGGAGTAAAAACCAAAGCAATATATAACCTATTATGTATTTTGAGAGAAATATCTCCATGTAGTGGAGGGGCAGCCGTATATGCACACATGCATTAGCACAGGCTTGGGTTTGGGCACAAGGCACTTGAGCCATATATTACACTTTGCACATGTGCATCATTGCATTGGGGTTGCAAGCTCTTTAAGAATTTGGGTCAACCACAAATGATAGGTCCATTACGGGATTGGATTCGCGACTGAAACAGGATTGGGATAAGTTGGTTCGTCAAGGTCCGGATACATGACGAAAGCTAATCTGGAAATAGATTCAGGACTGAGGCATGTCAAGGTTGGATACACGACTAAAGCTAATCTGCAAATGGGCTTAGTCACAAATAGCCCAAAGGGCAGAAAATATTAGAAAAGGCTTGTATAGCACGCCAATTTATATCAGATTGGGACTTGAGCCTGTCAACTCGTCTTGGAAAAGACATAGTCCAAAAAATATAGGACGCATATCGGTGGTTAGTGAGATGGGGTTGGAGATCATCATTACTATAAAAATGATTAAAAAAAAAGAGTTTAAACCCACTTTAGCTAAGTGTTGAGTGAATTGGGCTAACACATATAGCAAAACTGAGAACAAAGGAGAAAAGAGAAGGAGAAAAAGGTAGAAGACCTCTCTCACTCATTCTTTCTTTCTTTTTTAGGTGTGTGTTGTAGGGCACTAAACCCATTTGCTGCCTCCCTTAGAACATCAGACCACTTGGGGAGTTTTACTTCACATCCTTAGTTGAAAACCACCACAATTTAAATGTGTTATAGGAGAACCTCCACTTAGTTGAAGGTGTTTCCCTATTCTTCATAACTCAGTTTTCATATATGATAATCAACTTGATAAGGGGAGACTACAAAAAATTTCAGAAAATTTGGACAAGTTTTCATGCATATTTTGAACACCCGACTCTAAAGGGTAATAAGTTTTTTAGGGAGCTATGGGTAATGCAAGCTTTTCAAGAGACAAGGAATTGATTGAGCTTAGTTGTATCCTAGAAGTAGCTTGGCATGCTCTCTTGCACAATCCTGACTATCTTGAAGATTGTGCATTAAGGAATTATTAGAACTATATTTTCAACACCCCCGATCCCCTTTGCTACTTGACCACTAATGCATCGAATGGTGCATGCCTATTTTGACGCACACATGGCTTTCCCACCTGTCAATATTTATCCATATGGTTACCCCACGCCTCTGGTCTCTGGGGGCATGCTCCTCAAATATTGAGGCCATTAACCATAGGTATATGCCTAGCCCATTGGCTGGGACTGATTCCATGGGCTTCTCATGGTTCAGGCAAGTGGATGCTTGTGCCGGGTCCTGTGTCAAGTGGGTTCAACACATATCTATGCATGTGGTTACACAGTTTCTTTTTAGTTTTTATATAGCTTAGAGTTGGATTGTTGCCTTTGTAAATCATGATAAATCTAGGTCTTTGGATAAAATGTGGGCCAGATTTTTATGTTGTAAGGTCTAAAAAACATGGTTTCCTTTTCAACCCATTCTATGTTATTCAAGTGGCCATGTGATCCCATGTGCAGTGTGATATTTAACCCTTCGAGATCTGTTTCTTTTTTCCTTTTTATAATTGTTATCATTGGAAAACAGATTTGTTTTATGAAGTTTGTCTTTCCTTCTATCTCCTCTATAGAAATTTCCATATGTTTGGTAGTTTGAAAATAGATAGAAGTTATAAGATCCGGTAAGAATTCCAAAACTCATGATAAGTTGAAAAAATTTAAAAGAAAAAGAAAAATAAAGGAGAAAGGATTCCTGTTGAAATTAGGCTCTATACGAAAGACAAATTCATTGGCTGTATGAGGTTGAAAGGAGAGAGAAGAAGATCTGAAAAATATTTATCAGGCCCAAGAGCTTATCCACCTAAAAGCTGCATTATTAGTCCCAATCATTTCGGACTTTCTAGGCAATGTACTTCAATAAATAACTGAAGTTAGGTTCAAGTTGTAGTTTGAACAATTTCATATACTTGTGTTTAAGCTGTTTGAATCCGCATTTTTCGCAATCATGTTTGATGGATATTTCTACAGGGGCCGATTGGTTTGTTTGTTTGTTTTTTTTTTTCGTTAACTATACCCATTGTTATCTTCTGTATGTTCTTAAATGTCTGTCTATTTCTATGAAATCTGGTCAAGTCTGCCTAACCAGAAAGCTTACTCAACACAAGGGGAAATTAAAAGAAGAAAATCTCATTTCATCAAATGTAGTATCAACTCTACCAAAAAAAATGTAAGTATCAACAATACAAATATTAGGGCTCAAGTGGGAATACAACCTCCTTACAGGATTGGGTATGGCATGCTTTGGTTAAGGAATTCATATCTTAAGAGCATTCTTATAAATGTCAATAATTCAAGCTTTATGGAAATTCTCCCGAATTGCCAATAAGCAAGTAGCTAGTACCTACCCTTGTACCGAAAAAAGACAAAGAAAAATGTGGGTAGTACCCTGTACGGACATTCTGTCATTAATTACAAAAACTTAGAATTTAAAGGAGTAGTTTAACATATTGTTGATATTATAACATGGCAGTGAATTTTCATCTTAATTTATTAAGTTTCACGTCCACGTTCCACACGATGAACATGGCTGAAGAAAAAATGCACTTGTGTGGATTTTAATATATTGCTTATACTTGTGGCAATTGAAAAGTGCAATTGGGTTTTTTAGGCCTTGTTTGGATACATGCCAGATCATGATTTGGTAGGAAGCTGTGCTTAACTTGTGCTATTAGTGTCTGGGTTCAACACACAAAATGAGTTTGGTAACAATGTGCCAGGCACTAGTTCGTGTAAGAAACAATAGGAACGCGTTTGGACAGGTTAGGGAAGAGTGAGACTTGGGAGTAAAGGATGTGAGAACGAGGTCGTTTAGGAAGATGTACCCTCTTTTCCCATAGTTTCTTTGTTAATGAAAATGTAGAGAAAGCAAAACCTTTTTTTAGTGTGTCATGGAACACCCCTGGCACTGGATATTTTCTAGAATTGCTCCTAGAACGTCTCCAAACAAGCTTTGGGTGTGCTGGGTTCCGGGGCACATATATCCAAACAGGGCCGTGATATCTATAGGAGTGAGATCAATCTACACACTGAAGATGGAAAAGGAAAATAATATATATAAACTCTATAGGGTAGCGCAGTTGGCCAGGATCATGCCTAGCAAGACTAAAAAAGAAGAAGAATATATATACTTAAAATATAGATTTAATATTTGTGAAATTAAGAAGTCGGTGTACACAGACTTAAACGGGCCCCCCAAGAAAAAAAAAACCTCATGCCTTTTTCCAATTCAGAATTCTAATAAAAAATCTTTCCCAAATTAATAAGCCTGTTAGGCAGAAAGCCTTAGGATCGTATGCAACAAAATAGAAGACAGAAAATAACGCAAACAACAAACACATAAAGAAGAAGACTGATTTACATGGTTTGGTTTGAAACCTATGTCCATGGGCCAAAAGGGTGAGAGCAATTTCACTACAGGCAAAAACAGAAATTACAATGAACAGTGCAATGACAAGAAAATCAACACACCCCTAATATAAACCCCGAAAACCCTATTCTATGTGGGTCAGATTTGGACCCCCAAATCGGGTTAAGAAAAAAATGGGTCATGTTTGGGTATTTCTTCGGCTTGTCATCCAGGTTACATCTTGGGTTGAATTCAAGACATTAACCCAACAAAGCCATATATACCATGTTTGATCATTTGAAAAATAAATAGTTCAAGCTCATAAAAGTAGCAAAATTTTTTTGGGATATACCTCTCTCTCTCTCTCTCTCTCTCTCTCTCTCTCTCTCTCTCTCTCTCTCTTATATATATGCTTCTAACTGAAAGCTATACTTAATGACTTAATGTGATTTAACAAATTATCAGTTAATTAGAAAAAGAAATTATCGAAATTAAAGATAGACCCTTTTGTTTCTAGTTCTTTTGTTTACCCTCTTGATTTTGTGAAGCTGTAAAGAATAAACTTCCATATCCTTTCATGGGTTCGCAGCATTAGAACCACTGAAGATGATATCAGATAGGTAGAGCTAAGATTGCCGAAAGGTAGAGAAAGTGGATATAGAAAAGCAATGACGGAGAGGAGTAGATTGTCTCGCATTCATTTTGAGCTGGACTGTTTGCCACATGCAAAGCACTTTGATCAATCCTTTGAGATCCTGATTTTGAGGTGGGGAAGTTGTGCACTAATTGACACATGATGTGTTTTTGAATTTGATGTCTTTTATTCACCACCTATTTTTTCAACTGAGATTTTTTTTGGTACCCCCCCCCCCCCAAAACAACACATGTCTATTTCTAATTCACCATATACACT
>JAOXJP010281867.1:0-19427 GCA_025762735.1 Platanus orientalis | reverse complement strand
CTTGCATCTAATGCCCCCCCCCCTTTTATTATTCTACATCTTTGAATATTAAACTTTTTTTTTAATTTAGATGTGAACTTTATGGACCTTGTTACTTTTATGGTATTTTTTGCTTTTGACCCTATTGAATGTTAAACTTTGTGATAATGTAGTGCTCTATGAACTTCTTTTATTTTATCTTATATGTGATTGGATGCATATATGTGAATTTATTATAGGTTGAATGTTCATATGTTTTCATCATAATTCATCAAATTTAGAATTTGATTGTAATTTTTATATTCATTGATGTGCTTTAAGAATAAATAGTTTGATGATTATGTACAGTTTCATATAATGGATGACTTTGATAACTCTGATGAGGAATTACAAGATATGGAAGAGATTGGTAGTGCAATTGTTGTTGTTTATTATTTGCATATGACAAGGAAAACTCTTTGTCGCAACTCAACTTTAAGTGGTGTAACCTATGTGCAAGAAATTCTTGATAGCCATCAAGCATTTTGTCGTAAGGTTTATCTTATGCAATTATCTGTCTTCAAAAGACTGTCAAATTATTCAAGAACAAGATATATTGCATGACTCCGAACATGTGAAAGTTGAAGAACAGTTAGCAATAATTCTATTCACTATTGGCCATAGTGTTGGCAATCGTCAAGTTGAAGAGCGTTTCCAACATTCTGGAGAAACTATTAGTAGATATTTTAACGAAGTCTTGAATGCACTTACGAAACTGTCGGGCCAATTCATTCGACTTCCATCAACTAACACTCCTTATGAAATTTTGAGGGATCCATGATTTTATCCATATTTTAAGTTATTGTGGTTATTGATTCTATTTTCACAATTCAATTTTTTTTTTTTAATTATTGATTATATCCTGAAGGATTGTATTAGGGCAATTGACAATACACATGTTGCTGCAATAGTTAGTTCTGATGAACAAGCTCCATTTCGTAATCGATGGGAAACGCTTACACAAAATGTAATGGCAGCATGCTCTTTCGATTTTCGATTTTTACATGTTTTAACCGGTTGGGAAGGATCTGATGCAGATGGACGTATACTACAAGCTGCATTAGAAAAAGAATTTTACGTACCCAAAGGTATCATATAAAATATAATGTTTTATCAATATCTTTGAGATTTTAATAAAATTTTATATTATTCTTATGATATTTTAATAATTTGTTCAAATTAGGTAAGTACTACCTCGTTGATGTTGGTTGTACAAATTTGCCTGAATTCATTGCACCATATCGAGGCGTTCGGTATTACTTAAATGAATTTGGATCTAGCCGTGAAGCACCCCGAAATGTTGAAGAGCTATTCAATTGTCGTCATTTATCCTTACGAAATGCAGTTGAGAGGATATTTGGAGTACTTAAGACTCGGTTCCTTATATTAAAAATGTCACATTCTTATCCATTTGGTGTTCAAGCCAAATTAATTGTAGCTCTTTGTGTCTTGCATAACTACATCCATATGGAGACCGGAGGCAAAGACTAAGTGTATGAAAAATATAATCATGATGTTTCAAATAGACGGCATCAAGTAGAAAATCATAAAAAGAAGGCCTCTCAAGAAAATTTCTCGACTAGAAAGAAATTGTGTGATGCACGTGAACTACGGAATTCTATTGCTAAAGCTATGTGGCAAAACCATTTAGAGCAAAGAAGAGTAGCAATATCATAGTAGTGGTCAAACATTTTAGTAAAGTTGTTTTAATAATTTCTTTAGATATGGTGTAGTTGTTTCAAGTTTGAGTACTTTTTAGATATGCTGTTTTTAGATACATTATAATTCATTTGAGGTAGGAAATTTTGGTTAAACATTCCTCTTTGTATGCATGAAACTTCAGCTACCTTGGCACTATACAAATGAATTAGAAAACAGGGGCAAAAAACATTCAATGATGGATGCAACACTACGTGTACAATGGTCCACCATCATATATATCAACAGGTAGGATGGATCAGTGGCATACTATAAACTACTATTTTTCAGTTGTATCTAGTTGGGTGGAATGGAATTGGGTCATACAATTGTTATTATAATAGTACTTAGTCTCAAGCATACACATCACAGTGTTGAGGCTGAACTATCTGGACCATTGCATGGTCCAAATTGATGAGAGGTGTATGTTAGAGAGTATTTTTCCTCTGTATTTTTCATTTTAAGATGTGCCAAACATGCAAAAATTATTTAATTTGAAATTAGTCTAATTTTCATAGAACGCGCCAAACATGCCATGAAATTTGAATGAAGTAATTCCAAATGACATAATTTATAATTCACTCATTTTAAATGAAATAATTTTAAAAATGAGACAATTTGGTTTGCCAAACACCCCCTTAGGAAATAATTACAGTTTATTGGATTGGATGTAATAGATTTGGTTCATTGGTAATAGACTTTATATCATGGTAAGTAGGTTACTATGGTGTTACACTTAATACCCATGGTCATGTGAGTGTTGAATAGAGAGTTTGTTTTCAGTTGCACTCTATTATTTTTGAATGGAATGGTTATGGACATACATGTTATGAATGAGTTATGCTTCCACTAAAGGTAAAGATAATGAATTAAGAGTTATGGTTTAATGATGAAGGGTTCATGTCTAAGGTAAGGAATAAGCAAATGTTTTTTTTATGCTTCTATATATTATTGAATGTTAAGGATTATGATACTATGATACGAATATGTGGTTGTATATGTTATGGAATATGGATCGAGTATCAATGTGACGCTCTAAATCCGAGACACATACAGATGATAATCGAGTCCGGGTTCAGGGGCATTACAATTTTAATCCTGAGCGTAGTGTCTGTCTCCTCGAGACAAGCACCAGCCACCTTATAACGACATGGTAACCTACCTTTGCAAAAACCATGCAAATAAACTGTCCCTCACCTTTTTCACAAAGACCTTGAGACCAAGCCCTTTGAGTTGTCACATCATAACCCATTTTGTGTAATTCTACCTACCCTCATTTATTGGTCTTCGCAAACTACCCGATTTGTGAAAACTATGCACTGTAGCTCTGTCTAATCCACTTTGCAAGCCAAGAACAGTGTACTAGTTAGTTGACCATCTTGGATGCCACATCGCGAAGGCATTTTCATGAAGGATCACCTACATCGCAAAGAGATTTCCTTGTGGTGACACGTGTCATCGCGAAGAGCATGAAAATCCCATATTCCCTCTCTAGACAAAGAGAGGATGCTGAACACAAAAATGTTACTTGAGAGGTTGTTCAGTGTGAGAAATACTTAGAGCCTAAGTGTTGTTGGAGTGAAGAGCTAGATTGAGAAGAGGAAGAAGAAGAAGGCCCAAGCCTTGTGTTCCCAGAGATCATTTTGAAGGAGGATACCATCCTTAAGTGCATCCCTTCTTCTCTAACTCCCTCTCTATTCTCCTGTGAAATTCTTAGATCTCACCTTTTTCCTTAAGGAGAGTGTGCTAGAGACTTAGAACTTAAGTTCTCCTGTAAACCACCATCTTCTAGAAAGGGGTGCTCGGTTCTTAGAGTAGCATCCTCTTGAGACTTGGTCATCTCCTTATAAGATGGAACCATCCTCTTTGTGAGGCTAACACTCTATTTGATGGAGTTGTTATGTTGTTCAGATTTTAATAAATCCAAGAGTTGTAAAACTAAACATCTAAAATCATGGGCTTTAAGAAATGACAAGGTTCATTCGTCTTGTAGGAGAGTGTGACTCCATAGCAAGACAAGGGTTCTACCCAAATGGGATTGTATCTTGGAGTTAGCTTGGACGCATCCCTTACACTTTATGAGAGGCCTCAACTATCTTCAAGAAACCTGTTAACGACACCTTTTCTGCCTTTGATGAACTAGTATAACTAAAAAAACACTAAGTTGAAGAACTATAGAAAACTTGTGTTTTGTAAACTTCAAGTGAATCGCAAAGAGACTACATCGTAAAGAATCCATATCGCAAAGGCACAAGCCTCACAAAATTGCTAACTACCACGAAGGCTTCTGCATCATGAAAACATTAAACCATGAAGGGTTATGTAATGAGTGCCATCTGTCACTTCAAGTTCAAGAGCTAAAAGAGTATCACGAAGAGCTTCAGTGAAGGATTGTTTTGCGAAGAGTCTTTATTACGAGTTACCTCCATTGCGAATGAGCTGCTTCGTGACCCAACTACCACTGTGAGCATTCTGCCATCATGAAGACACATCCATCGAATGACCCTCCTTCGGGACTTGACTCTTCCATCATGAAAGAAAGTATTCTCTCATTCCTGACTTCCTTACCTACCTGAAAGTTAACAATTTCCCACTTTCTTCCTTTGATAAATTCACCTACTTTTAGCTTAAAAAATTCCATTAAATAGCTTTGTTCATTAACGAAAAATGAAAAATAGAGAAATCATACTTATTATGTAGATTGCAATTGCTTCCACCAATTCTCCATTAGAAGAAATGGAAATGGAGGCATGGAAAGCACTATCACTAGATGATTTAAACCTTTCCTCATTACTTCATATAACAACCCTCCTCCCTCATGTGTGTCCCCTTAACCACACCATCCAGCAAAACCATCAGCAATGATGCTTACACACATTTGTCTCTGAAGCTTTGAACAGGAGTTGCACATCCATTATAATTTCAATCTAAAACCCTAAAACTTTGTTTCCAATTCAAATAATACTTGCCACGAGATGAGAGAGAGAGAGAGAGAGGAAGGTAGCTCAACAGCTTGGAATGTTGTGATTTCTACACCAACTTGACCAGGTGATTCTCTTTCATCAATGGTTTGGTGGTAAGAGTGAATAATGGGGATTGAAACCCTAAAGTAGAAGTTAGAAAGAGGAAAAAGAAATGCAAAATTAAAATTTTTTTAAAAAATGACATACATGTGAGACCCTCACCCTCTTTGATCCATCATCATCTCGACATCTTTACCGTAGGCATGAACGAAGAAGGAGAGAAATGAGTTTAATCCATCAATGCTTCCACCGCAAGAGTGAATGAAGAAAGAGAGAAATGATAGATGATTTGGGATTTTACCCTTTTTTTTTGGCTCCGTCAACATACACGCAAAATCAAGTCATAATTGTTTTTCGTTCCTTTGTGCAGAATCTCCATAATCAACCTCAAAGATAATTCCAATTTTGGCCCAATTCTACCTCCGATTATGCATAACCGGATTCTAAAATCCAAACCGACACCTTCAGCTGTGTCTGATAGTCCAAATTTGGGCCAAATCCGAAGGAATCCATAATAGGATTCCATTGATTAGATGGATTCTCTACATCTGATCGGTTGGATTAGAAACTTATCATTTGTTGTGAAAATCCAATGGAATCCATCTCTTTGTATTTTTTTTCGTTTTCCTTTTCTCTCTCAAAAGGTCGGATTTGTGACCAAATCCGGTAGACACTCCTCTCTATTGTGTTGACTGTTGATCTCTTCTGGATTCCAAAAAAATATTTTCTATTTCTTAACAATCACATAACTAATGGAATTACTATATTGTTTTCAATTCCTTTTCTAATCCCTTTTTATTTCTTGTACTTTTTGAATTCTCAAATTTCTTTTCTAATCCATTCAAATCTGGACGATCAAGCGGAACCACTGTGGCTCATAATTGACCTAAATCGGATTCTAGAATCCGAACCAAATGCCCCTCCAAGTGTTTGAACCATCTCCAATCTAAATGGAGAAATATCACACCAATATCTCTCCAAAAAGTGACACAATGCCTAACAAAGGGTATTTTGATAAATTTACAGATACTTATATATTATATATTTATTATAATACCCTCTTTTGTTGCATGTGTGTTTATTAAGACATTCTTTTTCAAGCTTTGTGCCATTTGTTGATTGGTGGTACTAGCCTGATATCTCTTCCCTCAAAACTGGAGATGATTCAAACACACTAACCAATCACTGATTTTTTTAACTGAAATTTAGAAATTTCCAAAAGAAAAAAAAAAAAAGGAAGTTCCACACCTCCGCCCAAAGAAAAAAAAAAGTCTAAAAGCTTGATCATTTTGTTTTTTTTTTTTGGTAAAGTAAAAAAGGTTGATCGTTGCTCTAACCATAATTGCATTAACTGCACCCTCCCTCTCTCTCTCTCTCCATAATTGCATTAACTGACTGCACCCTCTCTCTCTCTCTTGATCTTGATCTCAATCTCCACTCCTAGTAGTTAAATTTTTGCTAACATGCCCTTTTTGGTGGTTGACACGTGGTGAAATAAATTACTAAAAGTTAAAAATAAATGTTGAGGTTTTTATTTTTTTTGCCAAGTGTCAACCACTGAAATAGGCAGATTAACAAAAGTTGAACAATCAGGAGAGCTCTCTCTCTCTCTCTCTCTCTCTCTATATATATATATATATATATATATATATAATTCCCATGTGACTTACCCAGTATTTGAAGCCCTAATTGCATCATATCTCTCTCTCCCTCTAGAACAACAGCCTGTCTCATCCTAAGAAACAGTGGATAAAACACCCACCTTGACCCACACTACACACCTGTTTTCTTTTATTCACTGGATAACATCCATCAAGATCTGTACACGTAGGAAAATGCACAAAACCATGTGTATGTGACATCATAAAACATGGAACCTAACCTCTTCTGCATATCCATTTTCATTCTTTTTCTTCTTTTTATATTGATTAATCATTTATGATAATGTCATTCGGTGCTATTAAAGTCAAATTCTCTTACAACTACCTCCCCCTAAATATATCTTGATTAAACTGCTCCAAGTGTTTGCTGCCATCGTCTTTAGACTTTCAATCACTGACTCCTCAATAGAGACCAACCATCCTCTGATCGATGGCACCACCGCCCACACAATCCTAGCCATTAAAGATTAAACCACAACCCCAGGCTCTACTTGTACCGGAGTGATATTACACCAATTCTAATCAAGCTCTTCGCACCCACAAAAGTCGTGTCACAATTAAGAAGAAAGAAAAAGAAAAAGATAGAAAACGAAGCCAAAAGAGGGTATTTCTTTAAAACAGAGTAAAATTTGTATCAACTGAACACTTTTTGGGACTTTTTTAACCCCCAACACACCGCGTGTCAACTTATATTCACCATGCATGGACACTACAGACACTCGTGATTGTCTGTTGCATTACACAACATTTTGTTTGGTATACCTATTATTAGCGACGCGTATTTCTTAGTTTTGGTACTGGCGTGTTCTCTCTCCTGTTGGACTGGAGATGCTTCGACGAGTCATTGAAGAAGAGCCTAAGATATCGTCCGGGGGTGGGGCTGTTAACAATGTCGTCACCATTCGTCATCATTGGAAGGTTCTTGGAACCTGAGCTCAAAAGTCAACCAATAGAGTTAGTTAGGCTAGGCTCCCTATTGATCGGTTTAGACTATACCGCCGCGCTATCTGGGGCCCACACGCTTCTCTTTTTTAAAAAACAAAAAAGACTTTTCATTTCTCTTTTCCAATAATTCATTCCGGATTTTACGATAAAATAAAAGAAAAGAAATTCTTTTCGAGGTGGCGAGCTTATCCATGACCCACGTGCCAGGTTGGTCGGTTCACACTGGTGGGACCCACGCCACGACGTTTCTAAACGAACTGAAGGGGGGACTGCCTGAAACTGCTCCTCCCCCCTCCTTTTTATCCAATTCTTGCCGCGTTTTGTACACATGGAGGCAGGAGAAAGCGAGAAAATGTCGGCGCATTCTACGCAGACTACCTAAATCTCTAATTTTTAACCACGTGTCACTGCTCGGCGCGGAGCCGTTCCTAAGAGATCCAAGCGAAGTTGTCTCTCTCAAGTCAAGTCTCACTCTTTTTTCTGTTTATTAATGGTGGGGGAGTATACGTGCAAAACTCTTCCAAAAATTGAAAAGTGTGGCGATTGATTGAACAACTAAAGTATAGCCGTCCCTTCTACATCAATTATCAAGGCTTGGCAAGTTCTAAGAAAATGAGACAGAGAACTGACCTTCCCTTTCATTTTCTTCCTACCATTTAAAGTTTATTCAGATATATATTATTAGTTTGGACACACACAAAAAAAACCACTACAAACGTCGGATAACACAATGGAAGCCACCTTTGCATGGATTCCCAATTAAGAAATAACCAGGAAAAAAAATATGTATGGAAAAAAGCTCACATTAATTAATTAAATCTTCAGTGTGATTGGCTAGAACAAAATGGATGTTAGCATTTAATAACTATGACGTTTAAGTAAATTTGGCAATGTATTGCATGACATGGTGCATGGTGTTACGATTGAGTCACATTATTTGGTTGCTAATATCATGTTTTGGTGCCAAAACTATTCATAAATTTTTCATGATCATCATTGACAAACATAAGATTCGGAGCTAGGGGTTACTTACTAGCTAGCAGACGAAGAATGGTTTCAAACCTAGGTCTGTGGGCTTGCTAATTTTTCTAACTTCTAACAAGCAAGCATCTTTCATATATATATTACACATTTCATCTTACCATCCCAATGCTTTGGGTCTCAAAATTATTACATTACATTCACCTGCTGCAAACAGATTTGGTTTAATTAGCAAATATGTATCCAAATTATAAAAAAACTAGCTCATCAAAATATTTGGCTTTTGAAAGAATGAATGTTAAGAGATTTAAGATAGTCAGATGTTGATGAGATCTTCTTTGTGCCCCCCAAGCCTCGGCCGGTTTATATCCTCTAAGACACTGAATATTCAAGTCAGGATGGAGCTACCATTCATGGGGCATCATGTGGTGTCATGGGGCAGGGCATCGTGTGGTGTCAAGTCCTGACAATGAGGGTGGGTCCACATGGCACCCCACGAATGGTGGTTCCAATCTGGCTTAAATATTCATGTTGCTGAGGATATCATCCCAAGCCTTGGGTTCACATCATATCCATCTATGCCCTTGAAGTGACACAATGCCTGACAAATGGTGTATAAATAAATACAACTGTATATATTTGTTGTGTATTTATAATAACGGCCTCTTTCAAACCTCTATATATATATATATATATATATATATATATATATATATTCACCAACACACCCTTTGTCTATAATTTTTTTCTTTTCTTTTTGTTAGTATCTAGGCTTTTAAGATAACATCTCTCTACATTTAAAAATAAAGATTAGATAAGCTGAGCCAAGCCAGGCCACGAATTAAAGCCGACCCATGCAAATAAATTGATGGGAGATGCCAACTATTTCATTGCTGGATAGATGGTTACTTTTCCAAATTTTGACCAGAGACTTATCCTTTCTAGTTTTGAAGGTGAAGGTGAAGGTGAAGGTGAAATGGGAATCTTATTAATCGTTCTTCTTTTATTTGGGTTAGGTTGGAGCTGGTGGGAATAATTTCACTCTTTTGGGTGTTCTTATTTTTTTCTGCCGTCAAATTGTTTTTTCTTATTAGCTATAGGCTAACGTGAGAGTTGATACGATGCAGGAAATTTTGAACTCGGAGAAAAAGAGAAAAAAACCGATGCTCTAAATAAGCTCATGACACGTTCAGGAACTATCTCCCAAAATACCTTCCACTTTTCAAGTATTGACGCACGTGTCTTTACTTTTTCTTACGTGTCAGGTATTTAGGATACTGGACGTTCTAGAGCAAATTCGGTAACATGGGTCCCCAACATGAAACCGCCTTAGTCTTAATGTTTTTTAATTTTTTTTTTGTCAATTGTTTTGAAGGCGGTAGATTGCTAGGAAAGTGCACAAAAACAGAATATGCTGATAGACCGAGACAGAAACAGAAATTTTTGTTTGAAGCCAAACAAACATCAAACGAGGCTTCTTTGAGAAGTGCCTTGCACCACACGGATCTTAAGACTCTCTCAGATATGCCACCTCCCCTTCCCTCTATTTAATTCCCCTTCCTTGCTTATTTTTCTTCTTTCTTAACTGCTCCTCTCTCTCTCTCTCTCTCGTTTGCCGTGTTTGTTTCATGATTTTGGGTGTAAAAGTTTGTGAGTTGTGCTGGATTTTTTTTTTCCTTGATCGCATAGGAATCGATTAGAATTTAGTGGTGTAAGAATGGTAGAAGTTTCAGTGGTTAGCAAAGGAGAAGAGTGCATAGCTTTACCTCCAGGTTTTAGATTCCATCCGACAGATGGAGAGATCATAGCCCATTATCTTTCAAAAAAGGTTATGAATAGCAGCTTCAGTGCAAGAGCTATTAGTGAAGTAAACTTGAATGAATGCGAACCGTGGGACTTGCCAAGTAAGTTATTACAATTCTACGCTCTTCTTCTTCTTCTTTTTGCCATTTTTTTTTTTTCTTTTGGAGTTTTGAAGCGTGTTAGTAGATTTACTGATATTTATGTGATTTAATTATGCAGAGAAAGCGAAGATGGGAGAAAAGGAATGGTACTTTTTCTGCCGCAGAGATAGGAAATACCCGACAGGCATGAGAACGAATAGAGCAACGGAAGCCGGGTACTGGAAGGCTACGGGAAAGGATAAAGAGATTTACAAGGGGAAAGGTTTTCTTGTTGGGATGAAGAAGACACTTGTTTTCTATAGAGGGAGAGCTCCCAAGGGAGAGAAGACTAACTGGGTCATGCATGAATTTAGACTTGAAGGCAATTTCTCTTCCAACCATCTACCTAAAACTGCACAGGTAGACATATAGATTCCTTTTCCTTCCATTTTTTTTTCTAGAATTTTATGATTCTTCTTTCTGGTTTGAGGATTTGATTTAATTCCATATCTAATGAACTTTTATTTTCTACGATTACAGGATGAATGGGTTGTGAGCAGGGTCTTTCACAAGAACACAGGGGTCAAGAAAAGCGAAATTTCTGGCCCAGCGAGGATGAACTCTTCTAGGGATGATCTATTGGATTGTACATCATTGCCGCATCTCTTTGATCCTCCTTATCTCAATACTAATAGACCTGCCTCCAGCTTTACGGACGGCCAAGCAGCGTCTACAGTACTGAAAGCATCGGATGGAAGACATTTCGCCTACTGCTCCACAGGAATGGATGACCATCATCTTCATCAGCATGACCAAAAGAATAATTACTCCACCACCCACCACCTAGGGAACCCTTGTCACACACCTCAAAGTTCCATCTACCGTACACAAATTCCTCTCTTCTCCTCTCAATATTCGGGTTACTTGCACCAAGACACGGATATTAATTCAGTTCCAAACTTTCCTAGTTCTGGTTTCGGTGATCCTCGTCAGCCAATTTTAAAAGCTCTAGCTGCCACAGAAAATGAATCTGGCCTAAACAAGCAGTGTAAGGTGGAGCAGTTCTCCTCTACCCAGTCCATGGTAAGCCTTTCTCAGGATACGGGGTTGAGCACTGATATAAACACAGAGATTTCCTCAGTGGTTTCGAAGCATGAACTTGGAAGTATTAGATCTTACGAGGGTCAAGATGTTCTTTCTTCTGCTAGCCCAGCAGTGGAATTGGTGGAGTGGTTGTGGAACTACTGAAGAACATAAATGAGCAGCTAACGTTTTGGGTATTGATCAATTAATTGTTTGGGTCTAGATTGGCACAGAAAGAGAAAGATTGGGGTTCAATTACTGTATAGATTCCATGAATACTGTATAAATCTCATGATGTCCAGATAGTCATATATTAGCCTTTTTATTATTAAAAAAAAAAAAGTATGACAATCAGATGATTATAACCCTCATGTACATCTATTCTTTGGTTGAAATTAGTGCATGTATTCAAAATATTTCCCTTCTTTTGCTTAAACTTGGCTTGATTAGGTTTCCATGTTATAATATGATGAAGATTTTGATGTTCTTTAAGAAATTGATAAGTAATAGAAAAAATTCCGGGTATCATCTTCAAATGTATAGTGAATTTTGCCTTAGTAGAGATTGATAGTGTATAGTGACTACTCATCTCCTACCTGTCATGGTAGAGATTTCAATTTGCATTCATTCCAGTTGTCAATTGTCACGTCAACTTGTTTGATGTTCTCGCTTGTTGAACAAAACTCTTCCCCACTATCTAAATATAAGATCTATTAAAATGAATTAGTTCATATTAGTTGTGTTTTTCAAAATAATAAAGAGAAAATTAAGATTGTTACACTCAGTTTCCAGGTTATAACAAGTTGTTAAAGTGTAATTTGAATTTTGTAATAAGGGGAGGAGCCAGGATTTTCTTGGGAGGAGGGAGGAGGAGGGGGGAAGCCAAGGATTATGTGCACCTCCTTAACGGCTGTCAACGGTATGCCCACAACCAGCGGGCAAAAATTGAAAAAGTGAATTAAAAAAGTGTAAATCACTTTTCAATGTGACGTGTAACCCACTGGTTGTGGGTACACCATTGGCACCCATTTAGAGGTGCACCTAGCTAATACGATCTCGAGAGGCAGGGATTTTCCAATAGGGGGGAAATTGTGTCATAGCTGATACTGATCCAACGTACTATTTTACTATTTCGGCTGCCAACGGTATGTCATATATGAATTCAAAGTTTTGATGCAAGTTGTCAATCCCATCTTGGGACAAAATGAAGAGATGTGTCGTTATATTCATCTTGCCTGGGAAATTTCATAATCCAGCTAATGAACTGTTGGGATTAGGTACAAATGAATTTTGTACAAACAAGTGCAAACGGCACTAGGGGGCTGACACAGCAGCATTGAAAAGTGATTTATACTTTTTTTTTGGGATGAGAGGGCGCTTATCACTTTTGGGTGCTGTGTCCGCAACCTGACTCCGTTTGCACGAGATTCATTTGTACCTAATCTTCTGCGTGTCCAAACCTATTCACACCATAAAAATTAAATAACCCTCGAAATGGAAAATACAATTCTTAGTTGATTCATGTACATACTTTTTCTTTCTAACCAAAAGTCCATGTTATGTTCTTGAATTTTATTACTTTCTTTCGTTTTACATATGCATAAATATATTTACCGATGGAGATCAATTATCTCAGCTCGTTGTAATATTCCAGGGTTCTTTTTGGCAATGGATGAGCTGGTCTTCTTCTGGAATATGCTAAGATGAAATCAGAGAAAGCAAAGCAGAGAGGCTCAGTCAGTTAGAGTTAGGGTACCCTATTGTGGGATGGGATGGTGGGGTGGGATATCGGTTATTGCCGAGAGAAGGAAAAAGTTCATGTGATTTGCTTCCCGCACTTAATTACTTTCTTTTCAATGCAACGCGTCCGTTGGCTTCGGACTTGCAGTATAGAATATAGATAACCGACCTTTATTCTTACCGGGAGCGCAAATGTTGTTCTACTCCGAATTTGTGGCGGTCTACTCTCCCATTCTCCAAGGCTGTCTGGCACGTGATGTGTTTTTTGGAAAATTGTTTGGGAACAAATCTAGGATCTAGGATTTTGCCTTGTTTTTTACACAAAGATTGACACGTGTTATTTTTTGAATTTAGTTCGTTTTTCAAATATGGAACAAATATTCATTAGAACACTTTTTCTTTGTTTTAATCCTATACATTTCATTTTTATAGGTATCTATTTATTTATTTAAAAACTGAATTTACATTTGTAACCCTTTACACTGAACCTTTGTATCCAAAACAAGGTAGGACATGCAAAATTCTAGACACTACTTTGTTTCCAAATTGTTTTTACAGTTTTAGTCCTACACACCCCAACCTTTTTGTGTTGGAGCTTGGGGGAGAATACAATTTTATTTTATTTTTTTGGTAAAAGGGAGGAATACAAATTGGGAGTATAACATTTGTTCCCTTTTTATTATTAATTCACTAGTGAGTGACCTTGTGCTTGCATGGGGTTATTATATTTATGAAAAACAAATTTTCAAAAAGTTGAAATCCCGTGTAAACCCAAACACCCGTGTTAAGATATGAATGAGAAGAAATAGGGGTGAGAGAATGTGAGAAATAAGAAGGTGTACATGTTACATTTTTTATTGTTTTTTTAATTTTTAAGAGAGATATAGATGACAAAAAATAGGGATAAAGGAGGTATGATTGAAAAACAAATAAGAACAAGAGAGGGAAAACCGTTTTAAGGATTGTCCTCATCACTCTTAAAAGATACGAAAAAAAAAAAACAATCAAATAAAATTAAGAGGGGTTGTATGTATTACCGTTTGCTTTAACATATATAGATTTTTAAAATGGGAGCAAATGTCTTGTCCAGTACACCAGTGGACGTCATATGAAATAAAATGGGAGAGAATTTGAAATTTCATCAAACTCCCCCACCCGTTTTAATCCATATGACCTTCCCTGGTGCCCTGGACAGAACATTTATTTAGTTTAAAATTAAGACTCAAAAACAATCAAAGTTGTAGAGATCCTATAATCGATACAAAATAATATCTCTCTCTCTCTCACACACACCATCATTCTTCGTATAAATAAACTAGTGGTTCTTATCCGAAAAGGACCCAAAAAGTGAGATTCCTCATCCAAAATAAAAAGTGGGTAAAAGTGAAAATTGCTTTTTTGAGGATATGTATGGCCCACAGAAAATAGCAACAATATTAGTTAACACGAAACAATTGGAAACTAGGTTCTTACTGGTATGTATGCGGAACGGATCCTCTCCAGCCACCATATGACCTGCTAAGGTCCTGTCTAACAGGTGACACGACAACATGATCGGTAAGAAAAAGTGAATTACAATTTTTAAAAAATGATTTTCACTTTTCTATATGTATGTAAGCGAGTACACACAAAGAGCATAGCTATCCTGTGGCCACTTACGTACTGCTGATGACCTCAACTTACGAGTGCAGCACCCACCCACCCCCATAGCCCATAGGGGTGGGTTGGGGCATCGGACCAGTGTTTGGACTGGACCGAGACCCATTTAACCAACACCCTCTTGAACCCTAGAACTCTCTATGAAGTCCCCCTCAACAACAGGCCCAAATGTAATCTGTATTGTAAACACCGCAACCTACACAAACAAAGTTGTGTTGTCTATTTTGGGCTATGACATCTGATCGCTGATGGCTGATAGCTAATAATAGGTGAGGGCGGTAGGGCCACCTCATCGGCAATTGAAACCACATTCCCCCCATTTATTATGAAATAAACTACACCAACTGCCAGGATCACCTATTATGAAGGAACTCGAAAAAGGATCTTCTCATGCCGGTTTATGACTTGTTAAGTTTTTGTGTAACAGGTGGCATAACATGATTGGTGGGAAAAAGTGAAAAGCATTTTTTTAATTGTAATTCACTTTTTCTCTCCTATCGTGTATCGCACCTGTTAGACAGGTCATTTAGCAGCAAGAGAGAATCTGTTCCGGAGAAGTAAACTAGCTGAAAACAAATCATCTGCAACAAGCTTAAAATGCATTAATTGGAAACTCTTGTCAAAACAGGACATATATACAAAAAATTAAATTAAAATTTCAATAGTGGGCAATAATTCTAACACGTGTCACATTGTAAACTTGAAAGTTAGTTCTTTGACGGCAGTTTTCAGTTAATGTATTTAAGTTAGTTGCAGAGGATTTGTTCTCAAACTACAGGCATTCTATTTCTATGATGATTATTCTCTGTTGTCAATCTTAATCATGGTGGTTTGGCCAGTTTAATTGAGTTTATATGTTGCTCGGAATAGGAATATTAGATCCCTATTTTCTTTTTCTTTTTTAAAAGATAAAAAGAAAGATATCGCATTGCATTCACAAAAAGTAATTAAATATTGAGACGAAAGTTCTTCCGTAGACGCAATCAAACCTTGTCATATGTAGTGAATTTTGGTGGAAGCATGAGACCTACATATTTGATGCCCAAATAAAAAGGAAGTATATTACGAGAAAAGAAAACAAAGTACACACAAGGCACTTTATTCTTCCTTATCCTGTCAATGCATGGCTGTTTGAAAAATTTTGATTATGATCAGATTTAGAAATATCATTGTTTGGTCGTCTTTGAGCCAAAATAAAAGTGGGACACACAAGATGTTTGAGGCAGGTCCACAAGGGTTGATGTTCACCTCAATGAGTAGAATAACGTTGTATGATTGGTTGCTCAAAATTGTTAATGGGTGAATGAGAAAATGTCTCCAAAAGTACCAAGTTGAATACTGGTTAAATGATGTAAAACTTGAATAATCTCACATTAGTTAGCTCAAAAAAGTTTGGAGGTTTGTATACAATAGCCTTAGACATAAACTTGAACCCTAAGGGGCACCGCAGTTTTATGAAAGAGGGAGGACTTAGTCAATATGAACCAGACCCAAACATGCACGTGCACACCACATTGAACTGGATCAGGTTGAGTCTATGAAAAAAAATATTACTTTTATTTCTCTCACAATGATTAACGTGTGCGATGTGTCTATTCGTGTGTTTTACTCCTTTACCCTCGTGATTGTTCCGAATCAAACAATAATAAATGTGACTATTAAATCACCCATTTTACACTCTTGATTGTTCTGAATAGACATAAATATGGCTACTCAATTGCAACACTTTGCTTTTATGTCTGTTTGAATAGTCATAAGTTGTATCTCTATGTCTGTTCCAAACAAACATGAAATAATCTATAAATATTTTGTCCTTCCTTCATTTCATGAATCAAAAATCTAAAATCCGAATTAAACATAAGCATCTTAGAGTCTTTGTAAAAGAAAGCACAACACAAGTTTGGTTCATTAGCCACACAGATTGCAGTGCTTCTCCTGTATGCATTCGATCATTGTATCTAGAGAGGCAGACATCTTAGAAATTCTTCAGCACCATTACGATGGGCGAAATCTGTCTTAAAGACATAGTGTCAAACACTAGCCTCGATCAATTGAAGTTTCTGTTTTTCAATTCATCTAGTAAAGTAAGTCGTTCTATTCATTTTATTTTCAAGTTTTTTTATTTATATGAAATAAATACTTCTTGTTTACAAAATCACATATCATTAGATATAGAATAACAATCTTGAAATAGATTTTCTTGTTTTTTATATTCTTTGTGCATTCTACAAACGATTATTTCCCTTTTTTATTTCATATTAATCATTAGTATTTAAATTTTTGTTTAAATAAATTTTAATAGAAATACAAGTAAGGTTGTACCACCCACTTTGACGTCAGTCGTTACTCATGTCCTTTTGTTTCCGGTAACCATAGAGAAAAGCCAGAAAAATTCAACGACACTGAATTTAATAGATAGTAATAAAAAAATGTTGTTTTATCTCACAACATTGAATCTGGCAAAATTTATTTGATGATGCTCTTGCTCTCAAAGAAAATGAAACTGACAAGTAAATTGTTGTTATTGTGGACGCATGAAAACATACGAATTTTCTGTGCAAGAACTACATTTTTAATGAATTTGATAACACATTGTATAATGTGTATAGTCAAATCAAGACTACAAAAGAGTTATGAGACACTTTGGACAAAAAATATAAAGTGAAAGATGCTAGAATGAAGAAATTCATTGTTGGCAGATTCATTGACTATAAACTGGTGGATTCAAAGTCTGCATTCAATCGAGTGCAAGACCTCCAATTGATCCTACATGAGATTCATGCCGAATGAATGTCTTTAAGTGATTTCTTTCAAGTGGCTACGATAATTGAAAAATTACCATCATCATGGAAAGAATTCAAAAATTACTTGAAGTGTAAGCGTAAAGAAATGCAACTTGAAGACTTGATCATGAGATTAAGGATTGAAGAAGACAACAGTATTTCTAAAAGAAAAGTGTAGAATTAGTCCATTGAGTATAAGAAAAATGTAATGGAAAAAGTATAGAAAATTAATAACAAGAAGAGAAAGCGTTTCAGCAAGGCCCATTCTAGGGTCTTAAAGGTGGCTACTCTTAAAAGTTCAAGGGCACATGCTACGTGTATGATAATCTAGGGAATCATGCAAAGGATTGTCTCAGATATAATGATAAAGAGAACTTCAACAAGAAAGCCACTCAAGCCCACATGACCGAAGTGGATTATATCTCTAAAAATGTTTCTAAGATAAGCCTTTCTACAGTGGTATCTGAAGTAAATTTGGTAAGAAATACTAAAGGGTGGGTGGACACCAAAGCTACTAGCCATGTATGTTCAAATAAGAAAATGTTCTCATCATATCAATCAGTGAGTAATGAAGAATAGCTTTTCATGGGAAACTATGCGACTTCCAAGGTTGAAGGACAAGGAAGGGTGGTTCTAAAGATGACTTCAAAAAATAATTTACTCTCAACGATATGTTGCATATGCCAAACATCCACAAGAACCTTGTATCTAAATCATTGTTGAGTAAAAAGGGTTTCAAGTTGGTTTTCGAGTTTGGCAAATTTGTACTCACTAAGAGTGGGATGTATGTGAGAAAGGTGTACATGAACGAGGTGTTCGTCGAAATGAATGTTATTTCAAATATTAATAAAAATACGTCTTATGTTTATATACTTGAATTATCTAATGTTTGACATGGTAGATTATGACATGTTAATTATAATATTATGCATAGATTAGTTAACTTAGAACTTTTACCTAAATTTCATATTGATTCAAATCATAAATATAAAACTTGTGTGGAATCAAAATTAACTAGATCATCTTTTACTTCCATTGAAAGAAATACTGAACCACACTAGAACTAATTCATAGTGATATTTGTGATTTGAAGTTTGTTTAAACTAGAGGTGGTAAAAAATACTTCATTACTTTCATAGACGATTACACAAGGTAATGTTATGTGTATTTGTTAAGGAGCAAGGATAAAGCCTTAGAATCTTTTTATGCATTATAAAAATGAGGTTGAGAATCAACTTAATAAAAATATTAAAGTTCTAAGAAGTGATAGAGGTGGTGAATATGAATCACCTTTTGGTGAGTTTTGTTCAAACATGGTATCATTCAATAAACTATTGTATCTTATTCACCTTGGTAAAATGAAGTTCCTAAACAAAAAATAAAACCTTAAAGGAAACAATGAATGCTATGTTGATTAGTTCTGGTTTACCTCAGAATTTGTGGGGGAAAACAATATTTTTCGTAAGTTATATTCTCAACAAGATGTCTCACAAGAAAATTAATAAGACACCTTATTAATTATAGAAATGTCGAACACCTTCCTATAAATTCTTAAAAGTATGGGAATGTTTAGCAAATCTTATAGTCTCTATCCCTAAAAAAAAGACTAAGATAGGACCCAAAATAGTTGATTGCATATTCATTGATTATGCTCATAAGAATAGTGTATATCGATTTCTAGTTCATAATTCAAAAATCCATTATATAAATGTTAATACCATTATTGAATCTAGGAATGCATCATTCTTTCAACATGTATTTTGTTGCATTTTTGTACAAGAGTTAAGATCTCTTAAAAGATCTTATGAAACTGCAACTAACAATTCTCAAGCCAAGAAAGAGATGAAGTTGAACCTAGACACAGTAAAAAAAAAAACGTCAAAAATCGTTTAATCTGGATTTTTTAAGTAATTTTATAAGAAAATGAGCTTCAAAATTTCAAAGAACCAGCAA
>JAOXJP010281847.1:8158-19427 GCA_025762735.1 Platanus orientalis | reverse complement strand
GGCTAAAGCTCCTAAACACATTTCTTGTTGCAAAGTGCTCTAAACAGAACCAAACTCCACGAAGTTTATGCCAAAATGCTCATTTATTTCACAGTGAAGCTATCTATCCAAATAAAAAGAGGAATAGAAGGTTTGAGACTCACCAAAATGAAAAAATGGATTTCAGGTTGAAGAAAGTTCAAGAACCCCAAAGGAAAACTACTCACAGTCTAAAACGATGCAAAATGGTCTCAGAATGATCACAAAGAAACAAGAAAAATTGTTATGATTTCAGATTTGAGATTTGGATGCAAGAAATCTCGAGGGATGAAGCTTGAGCTCTTAGGTAATGGTGTTTTGCATAGAAAATGGTCTAGAAATAAGTCCAAGGAAGACGAAGTCCTTTATAATATATTCACGAGGGTAAAATTATCCAACCACCATAGAATTTAAAAGGCCCGCGTATTCATAAGGGTATTTTTGGAATTCACCCAAAAGGGTCATTGAAGAGACGTGTGCCAATGGTTATCATTACCTCTCGGGAGACGTGCTTCGACAAAGAGTGCACAAATGGAAAACTTGAATCCAATTCACTAGTGAATACATTAGCGAATGAATAGTAACATCATATACTCGCTCATTAGATTTGAATCTGGCGAATGAAGATGGTATATCTCATTCACCACCATATGGACATTTTGAACTTCAAAAGCTACCTAATAGTAGCAAAAATAGACAAGTGGATTCAATATTGTCAGGTTCCAAGTGACTAGAAATTTGCACTTAACCCTCATATGGTTGACTTAGAATATTTGGTTCTTACAATGCCAAAAGGATAGTCAGATTCTATGAATGCTTTTTCAACACAAGTTCTACTAAAGTATGGTCAACCTGATATACTTGGCTCTTACAATTCCAAAGGATGAACAATTCTACCTAGCCTAATGCTTGTTTCATATCAACAGTTGTTGATGCTTTCTTCATATGAGCTATGCAAATCTTGGGTCATTGAATCATCATAAAGACACAAAAGAATATGGAAACAAAAAAAGGAGGATATTTCATTAATAAAATGCTAAGGATATTACATTTTTCTCAATGAATGATAAAACAAAAAAAAATGAAAACAAACATATTAACCAATAAAAGAAAATCATATAAAGGTTTAAAGCTTGTCACGAAGTTCCTGAGATAGGGATATGTTGTTGTAGAGCAAGTTCAACATCGAAGCATTCAGTTGCAAGTTTAGGAGACATCATCATTAGCATTGGCCCTCCTCAGCCATAATGGACTTAGCCTCTGCAGTCAGACTCTCATTATTCTCAGAAGCACACTCGTTATCCTCCAAGATGGCATAGCAGTCATGCAAACAATCCCGGAGCCGCATGTGTAATCTAACTTGACATAATGAAAATGCTTTGCCAATGCCTCAAGTTCCACATTCACAAAACTCTCTAGACAGGAAGCCTTATCATGTTCTTGCTTTAGGTTGACCACCTTTGCTTCAAATGCTACCACAAAGGCTTCAAGATCAGGGGTTGGTTGAGTGAGTTTCAAAATCTCTTCAGCTTACGCTATGGCAGCTGACGAATTCAAAAGAGACTTGGCAGTCCATCTAAGCCTTGCACTTTTAAAATACCTCTCTACATCATTCAAGCAAGACAAGGCCCTGGCCTGAGTACATGGCAGCGTAATTGCCGTAAGCTCCACAATACCAAGGTCTCGCAGGAGATGAATACGGGCTTCATATGCCTATTTCGCATTCTCGCAAAATTCTTCTAACTCATTTTCATCAAGTTCGTCTTCAAGTAAAACAACTTCATCTTCGAAGGAAAGATCTACACATAAGGAGAGAAAGCAAGTTCCAAAACACATGTACTTCCTTTACCAAAGACAATTACCTTGTTCTGGGATTGGTTCTAGTGCTGACATAGGATCAGGTTCTAGAGATGGTACGGGTGCGGGTTCCACTGTTACATGAGTAGGATCAGTTGCTATCAGTTGCTCGTTCTCTGAGTCCAAGTCAATTACTATTAATTTCAGGTCATGCAGGTGAATTAATCTTGTGGCAAGCCTCAGCCATAGACTAGTCCAAGATCTGAGTCTCATCCTCCTGGGAGTGATGTCATTAGAATTGGAGGAATCACCCTTCCTAGTGCTGGAAGATCTTTTTTTGGCTATCATTTCCCTAAAGAAACAAAGAAAACAAAATTAAAACTCCTTATTCATGAATGAAAGATATGCCTCATGATTGAAATTCATATCATGCGAATGTGTCTTTTACAAAGACACTTGCGCACACCAGACCATTTAACAAAAGTGTACAAGTGTCAAACACCTCAACTTGTGAATAACAAGAGGAGAGCTATTCGCAGACTCACTCAAGCAGACACTCACAAAGCAAACTTGGAGGTCGCAAATGAGCTGCCAAAGAAGGTATTAAAAAAGTCTCAAGAAAATGGATTTTTTAGACCCAAAAATTCCTAGATCCTAACTTGTCAAAATATTGTTCTTGTCCACACAAGGGCTTTGAAGAGCATAAAATGAGAGATTGAGCTCATATGGAAAATAAAGAAAGAAAAGACAAAATTAATAAAATCAGAGATGGAAACTTCTTAGAGCTTATCACACTTCGAGGGTTCATCAAGAAGAAAGAAATAAAGAAAGAGTGTGAAAGGAACCCACACTTTCACGGAAGCTAGGAAAGAAAATTTGAATGCCTCGGGAAATTATACTGTGGACGAGCTCTAAAAAGATGAGCTACGGAAGAAGAAAGGAGGCTTATACTCATGGGGGTATAATCGTCAAAATACAAGAAATTTAAAAAGTCCCAAGAACTAATAAAGAAAGCATATCAAGAAGAAACTGAAAGCCGTTATTATTACCTTAGAAAATGCACCGTCTCTTTACACTCGTAACACATTTTCTGATGGGACAATTATAGAAATCAAAAAGTGCATAAATGACAACTTACATGACATTAATCATACTTTTTGTGGGCAGATTAAGTATTTGAACCTCATTTGCATCTACCAAAGTGAAGCTCCACGAGTCTACAAGATATGCACACTCGCCGCCAAAAAGTGTGTGAATACACTGTTCATATTCATGCACTACGAAAAACCAGAAGTCCAAACTTGATTGAAACTCTATCAATGGTGGTTATTTTGGATAGTCACGACTCCCATGAGTTCCCTAACCACTTAGGAGACTGAAGAAGGTGCATTTTCACATAGAAGAAACACCAATATGTTTGGAATGAGGATGAAGGAATCCCACTTCAATATGGAAGCCATAAATGAGATAGAGTTCTTCCCCAACAAGGACTCTTCTCTAACTCATTTTTGCACCTATAAATACCTTCAACACTGCATGAAATAGAAGACTAAATCTCTCATAAGCCAAAACTTTTAAACAAACACTCCTCTCTAGATTCAAGTAAGTTCTACTTCTCTATCTCCTTCAAAGTTTAACAAGTTCCCCTCTTCCAAAAGAGGGCAGAAAGTCCATTATACCTTTGCAATCTCTCCAAGGAAGATAATATAGGAAGCTTGATGTCAACAATGGTTGTGGCAAGGTAAACTTACTTGTACTTGAGCAGCAAAGCTTAAAACCATATTCATTAATAAAAAGAGATCTTCTTTTCTTCTCCTATTTTCTTATTTATTTATGCAACTTCTTCTTCATTATACAAGTTAAGAAACTTAAGGTTAATAAGAGGTTTGATGTGTTGAACAGTAGTAAATAACAAGTCTCTCAGACTTGGAATATTAGCCCCACTCATAAAAAATAATAAACTAGCCCTTAAATGGCTAGGTAATTTTTTCAACGAATTTCGCCTCAGACACGGCTCTGTCAACACCCAAATTTTGACTCGGGTCATTTGATAGCATAAGGACAGCATGACAACATTTAGGCATCAAGACTCTAAGCCCCCTTGACTTAGGAAGAGCAAACCTAGACTCTAAGAGGTTAGGCATTTCCAAAGAGGTCTTTCTGGATACTCTCAGTCGCGAATGAACCAGTCAAAGAACTTTACTACAGCCCAAATACATCATTTCAAGTCAAACCTTGATCTCTCACAAAAACATCATCAGGACTTCAAGGGTCCCCATTTAAAAGCTTCACCTATGTTATCAACAAGTTTCTCACCTTCTGTAAGTCTTTCTTCAGCAAAGCATTATAGGTAAAAATTACCATTTTGTCCTTTTACCTTCAAAAGCCCAAAACTCAATACCTACCATTTAGATCACTGAATTTCTCTCACCTATATAAGCCTTCTTGTGGAAAAAAAATTACCATTTAACCCTTTTCACCTTAGTGAATTTACCCCTAGACCCTTAAAAGACCCCCAAAGCTTCTCCCAGCATCTGAATGGTGTAATTTCAAATCCTATACATCCCTGAGTCTCCCAATTCTGAGAAACTCAACACAGAACAAACATTGCTTGAAACTGGCAACAGCCAATTTCTCAATTTATGATGACCCTAACCAAGAATTGACCCTTGTAAAAGCTTTCAAAGATTCATCCGATCTCCGAATCTAGAAAGTTTGATCGCTATGTCTCGACCTCGGCCTTAGCTTCAAATCTTCAAGTCTGAGAAGGGAATTTTAAGGTCTCAAACCTCTGTGAAATCTCAAATCTTCCCCAAGAGGTCAAAAAGTTATTTTACTGTATTTTGCTTATATGGAGCCAAAATATTCTTCGGACCTCCAAATCAGGATCAGTCGGTGTTCATCTCTCCGGATCGCGAGGCCTTCGAAAAAATGTCTAAGGAGTGCAAACTTTTGTGAAACTTATTTGCTCAGATTCCCTCAAATACTCCAAAAAGAGCAACAAATCAGGTCTAAAAATTAGGTGCTCAACCGACTCCTGGGAGTTCACCTAAATTCAAAATTTTAGTCTATTAGTGGCCACACCACAGTAAATTTAGGGCCTCCAGACTATCAAATCCACACAGAATTATAGAAACCTTATGGCCCAAGCCATCATTTCTACTTTAGCCAAGAAAAAACACTTTTCGTTTGTATTTGGCACGCGGAATGCTCTTAAAAGTTCTCTTGAACTCGGAATGTAGCAAGTTCAGACCCATTTTCTTAGTTTCACCCTTGTCCTTAAAAGATCATTTCATGAACTCTAACTTCAAAAAATGCCCAACAGTTCAATTCCACCAGTCTTCAGTCAGCTATAGAAACTCAATCTCTTCAAGTGACCCTGTTTCAAAAACCCTCCGACAACTGCCCGAGAATCAACTAACTAATCTGTTAGCTCCTGTAGCTCCAGGACTCCCCAAGGTTCAAGTCCCCAAACATGGCCTATAGCATAGATTTACAAAGAAATTAGCAGCATTTCTAGTCTAGTATTCTTCGATTAACCAAAAAAGGGTTTTTGACCCAGTTTTTTGCTCAAGCATTGTAATTCAGCATAGTCAGAGGCTATGTCTCACCTAGACATGGGGTTATCCATCACCTGACAATTTCTGGTTCAATTTTACCATCTTGCCCTCTCTAGGTGCATATAAGAGCTTTTCAGGTTAAAAAAAACCTGATTTTACCCCCTTGCCCTTATCGTATTTGGTTTTGATTGATCTAGCACGACTGGAGCATCTGCAACCTTAAAGAATGATACTGAGTTGGCCAAATTTTGAGCTCAAATGCTCACAAGGCGTGAAGGCAAAGAGAGGGTTTAAAAACCCTAAAAGCAATAAATATCCATTAATGAGCTAAGACTTTCCAAACTTAGCTCATTAATGACATTTAATGTATTCACACCTTAAGAGATAAAAGGGCAGCCCTTGGATTGGAATAATCTTCCAATATGCACCTAAACCCTTCACCCTTGGATCTAAATGATGAATTTTAAATCCCTAGAAAGCCCCTTATATTCTCCCGATTGGCATCTTGATGCCCCCTTGGAAATTGCAACCAACCGCATGCCATCAAATGGCATCTACCACTCCCCTATATCCACCTCACCTATCCAAGTGAACTAGCACACTAAAATCCCAACCCTCCACATCAAATCTTATGATTAATCCCAGCCTTTCATTCAACCAAATCACCTAACACAAAATCCTTGAACTCTAGCCACCCATTTTTTACTGAATCTTAGCCCTACACTCAACACCCCCTAAACTAATCCTAGCCCTCCATTCTAAGCAAACCCTAACCACATGTTGATCCAAAATTGGGGCTATAAATAGCCCCAATTTTATGCATCCCTAGGTTGGCAACCAAAAACCCTAAGAGAAAAACCCTAGAAAGAAAAGAAAGAGGAAGAAGAATAAGAGGAATTACTTCAACCCTAGGTCATTTGGACCCAAGGTAAGCCTAAACCTAAGCCTAGTTCATTTTCTCCATGCTTATATAGTTAATTAACAAGATGTTATGCATTCCAAATTATGCTAATTCACTGCTTCAATTCCGGTTACATAATAAAGGCTCAGCAGCCTCTACTTGCTTCCATTCCTGAGCATGCCTTAGTGTAGAATTTTTTGTGAATTATGTATAAATTTGCTAAAGCTCAATTTTGATTATGTTATACTAGACATATATTCCAACTATTATATTTAATTTCATAATTTTAGGAGTTGTGGAAGGCCTCGAGATGGCCCTCCAAACAGACCCCAA
This sequence comes from Platanus orientalis, assembly GCA_025762735.1. Taxonomy (NCBI): domain Eukaryota; kingdom Viridiplantae; phylum Streptophyta; class Magnoliopsida; order Proteales; family Platanaceae; genus Platanus; species Platanus orientalis. The sequence continues at coordinate 12,818 of JAOXJP010281847.1, read as the reverse complement.
AATCTAGGTCTTTAGTAACCTAGTTTAGTTGAATATTTATGATTTTTTGTTTGAATTTTGTATGCATGATCTAAAGCCTAATTTTTTATATATTGTTCTTATATATGTTATCTATCATCATACACAATTTCACATTTTTTTCAAAGCCCTAAGGGCCCTAAACTCGAGAAATCTAGCTGCGAGATTTTCTCTCAATAACTAACGCTTGAATTTTATGGAATTAAAATTCAGGCATTAAACAAACAAGCATCAAGAGTAAGATTAGGCGTTGAGATCTGGGACCCAGCCCAGGGATCCCTGATCCTTCTCTAAGCCTGTCTCATGGTTGTTGTAGCCTCTGAAATTCAATCATGTGCACAAGCATCTCTGTGGGCCCTTATTTTCTTCCAAACGTCTGAATTTAATTTTAGGCATTGAGAAGGAAATTCAAGCATTGGAGTGGATTTTAGGTATTAAGCCTGGGTTAAAAATCATATTTTTTTTTAAATTAGTTAAGTGTGTGTATATCCTAAGTGTAGTGTAAAAACCCAAGAGAAACCCTACCCCTCTAGGCCCCACCTCTATGGCCTAAAAAACCAAAATTAGTTGCTGACCCCAGCACCCAACGCCTGAATCTTCCCTAAATTAAATTCAGGCATTGAACATTCAGGCATCAGACCAAAAAATAGGTGTTACGCCTGTAATAGATGACCAAGTAGCCTACTCTAGGAGATCATATCTCCACGTGGGCAAATGCCATGACCCCTAGGGTTGCACAGTGTGACCCTAGGAAGCTTTCCCTAACCTAACCCAAGATTCCCACAGCATTGGAACCCACCAAACCATCCTAAAAGACCACATGAACAAGCTGATCTGATCAGCTACCAATACCTGAATTTTACCCTGAATTAAATTCAGGCATTGGAAATTCAGGCGTTGAGTTAAAATTTAGGCGTTAAGCCTAAAACTCAGAAAAACTCAACTTCATCCTTTTCGCCCATTTATGTCAAAGTTAAATCTAACCCTAAAGAACTAAACCATGAACAATTTGAAGGGGTTCACCATCCCTCTAAGTGCCTAACCTTTGAGGGGTCTACTACAATTAGAATAGGTTCATAAAAAGCCAAAGTTTATGAATTTTTCAGAAGCCAATGCTTGAATTTCATCCTAAATTAAATTCAAGCATTGAAGATAAATTTAGGCATTGAGACTGAGAAAAAATCCAACACACATAATTCATAAAGCATGGACATATTTTAAGACTTGTGTGAATGGGAGAAGTCGCCCTAAAAAAGGCGGGTATTTGGGGTGCCTAACACCTTCCCCAAATGCAATCAAACAACTTACCCTCAATCTTATGAACATAAACCAGTATTAGGAGTTAAACCCCTAAACCTTCAGGTCTAGACTTTCCCTCTTCCTCGAAGAGGATAACCGATGTCCAACTCCTTCTGTTAAATCCCTAGTTGGTGGCGACTCCAAGAAAAGCCTAACCCTCTCAGAGAAGGGTTAGCAACCTTTCATGCACTGGCATCACACGCCAAAGAGTGGGTCCGAAAACCATGGGTGGGGTGGGGGCGTCGAACGCCACCCCCCCAGACCCTGACGTTCACAAGCTCGAAATTTGGTGTTACACTCGCCATGTGGTCTAGCTTTCCATAAACATAATAGTTAAGCTTTCTTTTGGTTTTCTCAAAGGGCTTCTTCTTTTCCTTAATAGACTTCTTGAATTCTCTCATCTTAGGAGAGAATCGACTCTTAGGTTTGGTTTCTACGACATGAGCCATCTCAGTAGGCTTAGTCTTCTTTCCTTTATTTCTCATAAGCTCTTCCACTCATAAGTGATCCATCAGGATGTCGAGTTTCATGCCATCTTGTTTATGCATCAACTTCTTCTTATAGCCTTGCCAAGATGGAGGTATCTTGGAGATCAGCATATTGATGTAGAAGATAAGATTAAGAGATATCTCGGTAGAGGTGATTGCATCAACAATTTTTTAGAACTCCTTGGCTTGTTTCATAATAAACTTCTCATCCACCATCTTGAACTCACCATAGTTCTGGGCATTAAATTTCTTGTTTTCTTCTACTTCACCCTTGTAGATGGTAATCACAGCTTCACACAACTTTGTAGTTTTAGTTTTCTTGGCAAACTGATTGAAGATGTTGTTAAGGAGAGTCTCAAGAATGTGATGATGACACTTGTAGTTGTTAGGTGTTTTGTGTATTGTCAATCTCCATTACAAAACTTATAAGTACATGCAGTATGGTTATTAGATTTTTTTATGTAATTTGTATATCTGTGTAAATCCAAGACAAATTTCGATCAAGATTCAAGAAGATGAACTAAAAAGTCAGAAAACCACCAAACAACAAAGGCTTATCATATGAAGACTCAAGATCAAGAGAGACTTGAACATCAAAGTCATATCAACTAAAGATTCAAAAGGCATAACAAACTTTAACAACACTTTCCTTCAGTGCTTCAAAGGTTAAGGTTAAGATCTAGGTAAATGGTGTGTGTATGTGTAAGACCAAACCAGAGCCTAGGTTTGTTTAGAAAGACCCACCATGAACCTAGAATGGTAAACTCACCCAACTTATGGTTTAATTAAGCTTAAATTTGTAAAAATATATTAAGGACATATAGACCCAACATTAGGACATAAGGTGGATGCCTTGGAATAAATGTGGAGAAAAGTAAAAATAGCCTAACTTAAAATGGCCATAAATTTTAATGTTGATGTCTACTCAGAACCCGTAAGTACTTAAAATGATCGGCTCAATAAGTATTATATGAAAATCAAATTAGACATCTACACCGAGATGAACAAAATTGAACCGGTCTGACCCAGACCAAGCCATATTTTTACGAACCAGTCTATATAAGTTGTTGTGAGCAACTTATAGGGACTTGAGAGGTCTGGATCGAGCCATAAAACTATAGACCGGTCCAGACTGGATTGGACCAATCCACATTTTTGTAGACTGGTCCGGCATTGAAAAAAATATATCTTTTAAAAAAATGAAACAATATAGATTTGTGGTCTAGATCTTTTTAGTGTTTAGATTAAGATTTATGCTCGACTAAGACATCTATAAAAGGGTTTTTGACTCTAAAAAACACTACTAAATAAAAAGAAAAAAAAAGCTTGAACCCTAGCTCATTGAAGATCAAAAATAAAGCAAAACGCGTACCCTAGAGATCTATATTCTTCTACGCAAAGAAAGTGTTAAGTTATAGAAGAGTCTTTTCTCTTCAATACTCTATTGGGTGAAGTTACCCACGGTTTGTTCTTGTGATTGAAACACATATTTAGAGGAGATCGTGTCTTAGGGCTTCAATCTAAGAGACCTGCCAAAAGCTCCATGAACTAGAGCCAAACGGTGGTAAATCATTCAGTAAACTTATGGAGTTTTTTTTTATTATGACCAATAGTTATATTTGCCTACATGTAGAGGCTTAATCAATTACATACTATAGTCATATTTATCGATATAGAGGTTTAAATCTGAATTAATATTCCTCCATGTTCATCCATTTATTATTGAGGAATATTAGATCTTGATTATCATTGGAATATTAACCTATATAGAGGCATAAAATTGATGACATTGAATATTCCTCTAATTAAATCTTATATTTGAGGAATATTTGACTGTGATTTACATAGAGGCATCGATTTAGGAATTATCATTCCTATCACTTGAATTCATTTATGAATTTGTAAGTCTTTACCAGAGATACCAAGCATGAAAATTGACCTTAGTTGAAGACAGTTAAAGTGGTGATTACCTTGGTTAGAGCCACCCAACGTTGAATACATTATAGAACTTGCCGAAGACACCGAGGATGGGAATTGTGTGATTTTTGGAGACACCAAAGCATGTGTGCTTGCTGGAAACACCAAGCACATTATAGTAGGCTTGCTTAATTTCCTATAATGATTTGGAATCATTAATAAAATTAAATAGAGAGCTTTTAAACAGTGGATGTAGGCCTAGAGTGCGGAACCACTATAAATTCTTATGTCTTTTGTGGTTGAACATTTTTTTTTTATTTGAGTTAATCATTTATTTATTATTTAATATTGAATGCACACTTGATTGTACACACCATACTCTAAGTCTGAGATTTGTATTGAAAATCAATTTAATTATTAAGGTTACTTTAGGGAATTTATCAGTCCATCTCTCGCTCTACTATAGGTCACACTATAGTGCATGATAGAGAGTAGTAGTCTATGATAAGTTCATAGAGAATTGATATACTTATTAAAATATTTCAATACACTTAAAGTCAAATCTCTAAGTAAATCAAAAGTAGACTAAAAAGTTAAATAAGTTTAAAGATCCTATTCACCCTCCCTCTAGGAATGCATGTCAGAATTTTCAATAGTCAGCTATCATCCAATCACTACTGAGATGGAGGATAACATCAATTTCATCTTTTGTTGTTTCATTCCCAGAAGGGATAAGTGGTGGTTGATTAGTCAACATATAGTAATGTTTTGTTGTCTTAGTGAGTACTCCATATTTTCTTGCCGTCTCTCAAAGTTCTTTCCATTGAATCGGTTAAATTCAAAATGGTATATTTCGAGTCGGTCCATGGGACCTAGACATATCTTCAAATTGTTAGTTTTGTTGGCTTATGAATAATGGGAAGTATAGAACAAATAGA
>JAOXJP010281836.1:0-19430 GCA_025762735.1 Platanus orientalis | reverse complement strand
GAATAGAGATAGACCTTGAAGGAGAGAGGGAGCCTACGGCTGCACATATGGAAGAAGAGAGAAGGGGGCCATGAGTAGCATCAACCCTTGGAGAATAAAAGATAAACCAGACCCATGGCCTACCTTGGGAACACCCAATTGAACAAAACTTTAATAATTCTTGACTATATTAATAAAGGGGAGGGGGTGTCTTTAAATAGGCTTATAACCTATAGAATTTATGAAGTACAAAATTAGGAACTTGCTAAACACTTAAACTTAGAGACCAAGTATTACTAAAAACTTGTTTTCCCAATTTAGAAACTAATAAAATTTCAAACTCGGCGCCTAAGACATACTAATATCAAAACACTTCTAAAACATAACTTTCCTAAAGTCTAAAACTACTAAAAAATTACGCATTTCTAAAACTCAACTTTCTAAAAACACTATTCCCATTTTTCACTCATACCCCTTTAGTAATTTAGTAATTTAGTTATAACTTTTCCAAATCACATCGGATTTACACAATCTTAATCTCGTTAGAAAGGTAACTAAATAACCTACCTAATAACACCAAAATCATGCCAAAAGAGCAAGTTTTGACCTTCGAAAAAGTGGGCTAAACATCAAATACAGGATAACAACTAAAAAACCAAAAATCTAAACTACCCATGGCACGATTGACCTTATTACCAAATTTGAAATAACCACACATAACATGTAAATTTAAATCTGGCCCTATTATGTGGGACATATACATAAGTCGCATAATGTTGTCCGCATCATATTGGTTATGAGAAGGAATCAATTGGAAAGCTTTGGTCCATTGTATGGCACTACTTTCTGATAAATTCTAATGGATGATTTGATTCTGGACAGCAACCTGAGTTCTGTAAGTTTACACCATCTATAATTGTCCAAATAACTTGACATTTTCAAGGTTTATTGTTTACTTCCCTGTTTAGTTGTCCACCAAATCTTAAGAGATTCTAAGTTGACTTTCCTACTCTGTTGAATCCTTTTTGTTGCAATTGTACCGACTTACCAGAAATTGAACTGAGTTCGAAGAATTTATATACCTGGACTTACCTGATGACTCTGAAATTTTGTGAACTTGTCATTTATTCAGTATCCCCAGTTGCCTACCAATTTTCAGCTTATTCTGATCAGTCTAACCTATTGTACTTTAAGTTAACCAAAATCTGTCCAGAATCTGGAATTCAGAAAGCATCTTCTTGTGACCTTGATAACCTCCACAAGTGGAGTCCTATTGAACCTTGAACTGGTGTTAGATTTGAGCCCATAACCCACAAACCAGTAGAGGCCCTTAGGCCATCCTAGATCACGTGGTTTACTTCATTCTAAATAGAGAATCCAAAAAAGACCAAAATTTAAGTCATCTGTGATGTAGAACCAAAATCAATTTAAACATCATTGAACCAAGAAAGAGGTATGAGAAATCCACCTTAAATTCTTGTGGAATCTACATCAAAAATACCTTGGAATCAACCAAAGCAAGGAATATATTGGACTCATTGGAAAGGTAACTCAATGATTCAAATGACACTAAAATCAAACCAAACAGATAAATTTTGACATACCAAAAAAAAAAAAAAAAAAAGTGACAAATTAACCACCTTTCACTTTCCTTAAAAATAATAAAAATAAAATCTATTCTACTTGAAAATAAACCAACTATCCAACCTGACTAAAAAAATAAAACCTACAACAAAAGAAAATTGTAACCAAAGAAAAAATTTAAGCCCAAAAATACCAAAATACGCCCAAGCCTTGAATATTGGTTGTTTCGCGTCCCACATTATTATCCCTTGGTCCAAATAAGCATGTCAACACCCAAACTCATACAAACCTCATCTTGCTTAATCTCGGTTGAGGCTTTACTCATTAATAACACACATCAAGGATAAAAATATTCAAGACATGTGTCTCTACATCATAGTTAGCTTTCCTTTCATAAATCCATTGCTTTCCTAGGACTACCTTATATTCTTCCAGTGTAACAATTCCACATTCAGTACCATCAATATATCTCCCTGGTTTGAATTAAATAGAAAAATTTTCTTTAGAATATCCATAGTATAGTTGATTTACAGCATCTTATAAGATCTTTTCAACTTGTAGAAATCAAGTTATCCTCATATCTATCACTAATCAAAACTTTGATTATCTTCCGGAAAGGAAAACAAACCTAGTCCTAATATCCTACATTGACCACTAGGTTTCCCATTAGAAAGCTTCGAACGTGGCTGACATCATCAAAGAAATCTCTGGGATACCACCCCATAAAGCATTGCATCTTGTCATGTTATTAGAAACCATCTAGACATGAAAAAACCAAGACTCTGACACCACCTAATGCAGACAACAAGCATGCAATATCAGTTCAATCACCATTATATGAAGGTTTATGATACCAATTGTTGTAGAACTAATCACCAAAAAATACGTAGGATCAATTCAAACACCGTTGAACCAAGAGATAGGCTCAAGGAATCCACCTTCAGTTGTGATGGAATACACAACTATCGTTAATGGAATGTACCTTGGAATCCACCAAATAAACTATGTAGTACACCACTCTATCTCACTCCATATTTATAAACAAACCTTGAAATTCTAAAACTCTTAATTAAAATAGAATCGTTAAAAAAAATATCAAAAAAATCCCATCATAATCTAATATCAGGCCAATATTTGGTCATAACATTCCCAAATCACATTATCTTTGCAAGATCTTGGACTCATTGGCAAGGTAACTCAATAACCTTTCAAATGATTTCGTGTCATTTGAAAGGGTAACTTATACCTACCAAAAAAAAGGCCCCAAAAAAAGTGACGAAAATTGATCTTTCACTTTCATAAAAAATTAAAAATAAAACCTATTCTAGTTGAAAATAAACTAAAATCCCTATATGATTGATAAAAATAAAACCTAGAACAAAACAAAATTGCACAATTTAACAAATGTAACTGAAATAAAAACTTAAACCCAAAATAGCCATGACACGGCCAAGCCTTGAATATAGGTTGTTTCACATCCCGCATCAATTTGAAACCATAAACTCAACTAAAACAAATATCAGAATCAAACAGAACCTAATTATTCTCTTGATTGTCCTAAATACAAAATAGAAAAGGAAAATTAATACTTACAAAATAACTCCAAGAGACCATAAATCAGCAGTGTGGTTGTATGGTTGTTCGCGGACCAGTTCCGGAGCCATGTACAAAGGAGTTCCTAACAAAAGCACCAAGCAAAGAACTCAGCTGGCAATAATTACAAACAGAAAGAACTGTGAAAATGCAACCAGTTTATGTTCATGGGACAATATTTCTGGGGCCATTTGGAGACACTTATAAACAACACCCAAGGAAAATTACAGATTGAAACATTAAAAGGTTTCATAACTAAAATATGGACAAAGGTTTGAAGTTTAAAAAACATAAACACGCTAGATGCCTAGAACTGTTAAACTTATAAAAGTCAGTACCACCATCTAAATTAATTTCTCCACCAAGTTCACTAAGCAGGAACCACAAAAGACATTTTTCTCCAAAGAAACAATACAACAACAATAACAGTCTTATCCCAACAATTGGGGTTGGCAACACGAATCCAGTTCTGCCATTCTACTCTATTTAGGGCCGTATCTATCGTTCAATCACAAGCTGCCATGTCTCACCTTAATACTTCAAGCCAAGTCAATTTTGGCCTTCATCTTGTCCTTCCGGCGCCTTCAAGTTGCATCATCTCACTCCTCACTAGCAGAGTCATCAGTGATGCGAACATTGTAAAGAGTCTTGTATGTGCCACCACACAAGAGATTGAGAAACAAGATGTGTGCAATGTGTGGTTTAATTAGGGTATTTTAGGAATTGGGTATACTTAAGTAATAATGTCATTAGAGCCATGGAGATTTTCAGTTTTTAGGGACAAGGGTATTCTTGCAATAAGGTATAATTGCCAAGGTTATTTTGGGTAAATCAAGCCAAGTCGTTAGCTAGAAATTTTGGACTAATTTGGGTCTTCAAAGTCGGCAAAGTGGGGCCCATGGTGTGCTAGTTGACAGCCCCTTCCCTAGGATAATTTTACTAGTTTAGTTTTAGGAAAGTTGATTTTTAGTAGTTTCTTTTTTAGCAAGTATTAGGCCACAAGTTTAGAACCTTCTATTTTATGTCTTTCTATGTTCTGTATTTTGAAAGCCTATCTATAGGCCACCACACGACATAGTTGAATATGAATTAATGAATTAAGGTTTGGTTCATTGGGTTTATTCCCTTCTTTATTTCCCCCTTCCCATGGCTTTGCCATGTGGATCACTAGAGAAGAAAAGTATGTGATTTAGGTGTTTTTGTGTTAGGGATTAAAGTAGAAGAAGAGAAGTAGAAGTGAGATTAGGAAGAATACGTTTAGAGAGTGTAAAACACTTCTCACATACTTTGCTTCATGTATCAAAAAGTAAGAATAATACTACAGACATTTACAAGCATACCCCAATACTGGACAGAAACATATAAACCCTAACAAATATAAGCCCATATATCCATGAAATACAACACTCCCCCTCAAGCTAGTATGTAGATATCATGTATACAAAGCTTGCCCAAAATATAATTGAAGCTAGGACTACATAAGCCTTTTGTGAATGTATCAGACAACTAATCTTTAATCCTCACAAAAGGAACACATATATGCTCAATTTCTAGCTTCTCCTTGATAAAATGTCTATCCACCTCAACGTGTTTGGTTTTATCATGCTGGATGGGGTTGTGCACAATATTAATGGCGGCTTTATTGTCACAATACGACCTCATATGACCTCGAGAGTTAAATCCCAACTCTCATAGAAGACAATGGATCTATATCATTTCACGAATCCCATGAGTCATCACTTTAAATTCAGCTTCAACACTTGACTGTGCTACAATAGGCTACTTCTTGTTGCGCTAAGCAACCAACTTACCCCCAACAAAGGCACAGTAGCCTGAGATAGACCTCCTATTATCTATAGAACCAATCCAATCAGCATAAGGCTTCAATTCTCAGATCCTTTCACCTACCATACAAGAATCCTTAGCATGGACTCTTCTTCAAATAATGTGGAATACGGTATGTTGCCTCAAGATGTAATGTCGTAGGAGCACACATGAACTGACTAACAATCACAACATAAGAGATGTCTAGTCTCGTCAACATCAAGTAAATAAGCTTGCCTACTAATCTTTGATATCAACCAATATCAATAAGCCGATGACCCTCATCTACCTCCAAGCAGTGTTAAGAGTCAATGGAAGTCTCACAAGGTCTACACCCTAACATCCCAAAGTCTTAGAGGAGATATAACGCATACTTACATTAAGATAAGAATATTCTATCATTTGACCTAGCAACCTCTATGATGTGGACAATATTAAAAGATTATTGTATGTACCCCCACATAAGAGGACCATATTTGAGCCCAAATGAAAAAGACCTTGTAGATGGAATGCGAAGCTTAAAGTCATTTCCAAAAGATTTTATTTATTTTAGGGCTATTTTATTTGGGTTTTATTTTGTTTTATGATTGTTTCCATAAGATTTATTTATTCAATATTTCTTTTTTAGGGTTTTAATTTGTAACTAAACCCTATATGCCTTGGAAAAGAATATTCGTGATACTCAAGAGTATTTGTAATAAGGGTTAAGTTTAGAGTCTTAGGCGCAATATTAAAAGCAGGAGTCTTAGTTGGTTTAAGGGTCTAGTGGTACAAATCTATAAAAAGAATGGTTATTAAGTTGTAATCAATTTTTTCAGATTAAAATAAAAAAGTGTGTTTTGAGTCCCACGAATAGACAAGTATCTCTTCTTTGGGTAGTAGTTGTGGGCTCCCCATTCTCTTCGCTCCTTTCTTCTTCTCTTCTACGAGTAAGAGATATTTACTCTCTTTTTTTCTTCATCTTTCTCTCATCTCATGACCATCTTTTTTTTTTCTTTCTTTCTTGTTTCTTACTAATATATCTTGTTGTTTTCTTAAATTTCGTGCACTGATTTTATTTCTTTTGGTTAAAGAGTCAACAAGATTCATCAAGAACCTTGCAAGATTCATTCTTATTGTGTTTTTTTTTATCCTAAACCTACAATTAGACCTATCCCTTCTTTCCCTTTGTTGTTTTCTCTCAAGAACCCATTCAAGATCCATCATTTCCCTATTTTTTGGTTTATTGATTACAGAATCCCTGCAGTTTTGAGTTTTTAAGATTTAAACCACAAAATTGGATGAAATTTTGCATGGGAATCCCTCTAAAGGTCATCTAATTCCTTGTAAAATTTCATAAAATTTTGACACGTTAATAGGGGTATTTTTGTAATTTCGGAGTTCTATTGAAAATTTATAAAATTACCCTTCTAGGCCCACATCTTTATCCCAAGAAAGTATTTGAGAAACCCCAAATCCTAGATTTCATATTCCTTGCATAGAAATCTTTTTAAATTGTTAATCTCACACTAATCATTGCCTATAACAACTATATCTTACACATATACAATAAAAGCTATCATTTTCCTTTTTTTATGTTTTACAAAGAGAGTATGGTCCGCTTGACATTGTCTATAACCATTCTTGATCATGGCACTACGAAACCTTTCAAACCATGCTCTGAGTGATTGCTTGAGACTACAGAGAATTTTCATGAAACGATACGCCTTTCCTTTTTCTACTAGAGATCTAAAAACCAGGAGGCAAACTCATGTAAACTTTCTCTCTAAGGTCTCCATATAAGAAAGCATTCTTAACATCAAGTTGTAGCAATAGTCATCCCTAATTGGCAGCAACTGAAATCAAAATGTGTATGGAGTTCATATTTGCTATAAGGGCAAAGGTCTCCTGATAATTAACTTTATATATTAGTGTATAGCACTTAGCAACCAATCTAGCCTTTTATCGCTCCACAGTGCCACTGAGTTGTAATTTCACAAAGAACACACAACTACAACCTACAGGCTCCTTCCCACATTGGAGATCTACAACATCCCATGTTTTGTTCTCTAAGGCTTGCATTTCCACCACCATTACTCTTCTCCAATGAAGTTGTGAAAGAGCCTGAGATACACAACATGGAATAAAAATAGAGGACAAAAATGTGAAGAATTCCCTAAATTCAGGAGACAAGGAACTATAACAAGCATGGTTGTTGAGTACAAGAGCAAACACCCTTCCTAACGGCAATAGGAAGGTGAGAATCATCATAAGAAATAGTGGAAGCAATACATAGGGACAAGGTGACCTGTGGGAGAGGCCCATGGGTATCAGGGATTAAGGCATCTCTTTTCTTACACTGTCAAATAAACACATGGGTAAAATCTTGTGCTCAAGCTTTCTTTCGGGCAGTTTCCACAAGCTCTTTTTTCCTTGGGGGCAGCAACTTATTCTATCTCCCCCCGGTTATTATGTCCATTAACATCAAAGAAATACGGAAAAATAGGGAGAGGAAAAGCTAACTCATTTTCTCCTTCATGTCTATGAACCCTCTGAAGATGAGACTAACTAGGAGAAAAAAAAAAGAGAATCTCATGAAAGGTAACATCCATAGAAACAATACATCTCCAAGTAAACGGGTGATAGCATTTGTAGCCCTTCTAATTCGGGGCATACCCAAGGAATATATAATTAGGAGCTTTAGGATCCAACTTAAAACGGTCAGACTTAGAGATACGAACATAGCAAATGCAACCAAAACCATAGTTATTAAACCCGGACTAGACATTGACCCGGATGCTAACTTGGGTCATCGGGTTACTGGTTCAACCAGTGGGTCACTAATCGAACTGTAGGGTCAATTAAAAAGAGAAAAAGATAGAGATAAACAATTGCTCTTATATGATATCACTATTTGGGGGGGGGGATTAGGCGAGAATGAATTTCGTGAGAATGGTGCAAACAGCACCAAGGTGCAAACACAGAAGGGAGAAAAGAGCATAGAAGAGACACGAGAGGGGCTAAGAGAGGGCAGAGAAATTAGAGAGAGCAGAGAGTGAGAGATAAAGAGAGCTAAGAGCCTGAGAGAGAGACAAGGGAGAAGAGAGGGACAGTAGCAGAAATGAGAGAGATAGGCAAAGACAGAGTGAGCAGAAAGATAAGACAGGTTGAGAGAGAGTAAAGAGGCGATGGAGAGAGGCAATACGAGAGAGAGAGGGAGGAGATGAGAGAGACAGAGAGAGATAGACATTGAGAGAGTAGAGAGATGATAGAGAAAGAGAGAGAGGAGATACGATCATGAGAGAGAAAGAGGAGATGGGACTAGATGGAGATATAGAGAAAGAGGAAAGAGATAAGAGAAATGGAGAGGGAGGGAGTGTACCTGTGTGAAACCAGTATGAAACTCTAATCGCAGATGCGGAAGATAATCACGTACACGAACAGGGGTTTCTCTCAACATCAATAATCGATTTTGGTCATTTGTAGACAATAAATCCATCCAGATTTTACGGTTCGACAAAAAAACCCACAGATTTTATTGGGTTAAACGCTAAAATGGTCTAAATTATAAAACCGAACCAATTACTAGGTTTCCTGTCCAACCGTCTGGACCGGTCTGGGTTTAATAACTATGAACTAAACACCTTAGGGGAAAGTGAGGAACCAAGGGTGGAACACGAGAGGAGCTCAAGGGGACGTTTAAATCCCAGAATACAAGAGGGTATATGATTCATCAAGTACACAACAATTTGAAGGGCATCAGCCCAAAAAATCTGGGGAACATGTATATGAAAGAGCAATGTGCGAGTAATCTTAAGAAGGTGACGATTCTTTCATTTAGCAACACCATTTTTCTTAAGAGTACCAAGACAAGTAGTCTGATGAAACGTATCATGATGAAAAAGCATGAAACATATATTCCCCTCCATTATCAAAATAAAGAACCTTAAGCTTAGTATCAAACTGAGTCTCAACCAATTTTTGAAATAATTGAAAGGTGGAAAAAAACTTCACTCTTGGATTTCAATAAGTAAATCCAAGTGGCCCTAAAGTAGTCATCAACAAAGGTCACAAAATAACAGAATCCAAATAAGGAAGTAATTAGGGCAAGTCCCCACACATTAAAATGAATAAGGGCAAACAAAGTAGTACTCTGACTCGTTCTAGAAGAGTATAAAGAACGACAATGCTTGGCAAACTTACATGTTTTACAATGGAAATCTAAAATATAACAACACAACTCGAGAAATAGTTTTTGCAATACAGAAATGGAGACATGAGCAAAACAATAATGCCACTGAAAAAGCTGAGCACGCTAGGAAAAAAACAAAAGAGGGAAGTGGCTTTTAAACTATTGGTGATGCAGGTAGAGTCTACTAAGCGGTAGAGGCAATAAATGAACAACCATTCATAAGATACAACCCTTGATCTCATGGCCTCTACCAACGGTCTTCCTCATCTTCAAGTCCTAAAAAACACAATTAATAAGAAAGAAAGTAACACTATAATTCAAAGCTTATGTAATATGACTAACATAAACAATATTCAACTTAGACTTAGGAATATAGACATAGAAGACAAAGGTAATGAAGATGTAAGCAGAATATAACCGATACCAACTATAGAGGATAAGGTACTGTCACCAATGTGGACCTTATCATGGCCAAAAGAATCATGATAGGACGAAAAAGAATAAGACATACCAGTCATATAATGGGATGCCCCAGAATTGATGATCCAGGGCTAACTGGACAAAGAACTATGAAGGGAGGCTACAGTGCCAGAAAATGTAGAGGAAACGCCAATAGGTCGAACCTGTGCCATAAGTCTCCGTGTAGAATAACCATAAATGCTCCATGAGATACCAACAATCACAATTACTATGAGCTCCATTATAAAACAAACCATAAATTAGCAACACTACGAACAATAGTTTAAGCAACAAAAGGCACCAAATAGTGACCACGCCAAGAACAACAAGCAACCAGATCTAACAAGCCAAATCACACCCAAATGCACTACTGCCAAAAGGCAAAAACCATAAGAGCCCAAAGCAAATCCAAACACGACATAGTAAACACTGTCGGCAAGCACGAAGCACTACAACTGAAAGTAAAGTAGCCAGGCGCAAGAAACACATTGTAACAGCCCCAAATCCCAACAACCCATGGCAGACCATTAGACAAGCAGTAGACTGCAAGCGAAGGCTCACATAGACCTTCGAAAGCACCTCAAACAAGCCCAAACTAAACACTAATCGAGGAGAACACATATATTGAAGTAGTAGGGCAGGTTTGATAAATCCCAATATAAAGAAAAGAACACAGTTGAGAATGAAGGTCTTGAACCCACTTAAAACCACAAGAAACATAGAGGCTAGCAATAAATGATGATCACAAGACCAATAAAGTAACAAATAACCGCCAAAACACAGCAAAAGAACCAAAGTGAACAAAGAAGCTCCAACTATACTACACAGAACACATCCAACAACACCAAACTGAACAAGAAAAATCCTTCAACAGAAATTGAGCACAATCCAAAGGTCACACAGCCTTAACACCACAACTCACACAAGGCAAGGCATAAAAACCACCACCACAGGATCAAAACAACCCAAAAGAGATAGGAAAGATCCACAAAATAGAAGAGAGGGTCTCATAGTGGCTCACAATCAACATTCACAAGCGACAAGTAGGAGGCAAGCTATTGAAGTCAACACAGAGCAAAAACAAGATAGAAAAATACAAAATATGGAGGTAGTGGCAAACATAGTAACCCAAAACGTTATAAAATGCTCAAATGAGTATAGAATGTCATGAGCCTTGAGGCAAAGGTTAGATCACATATAGGAGTAAAACGAACTCAAATCACAGCTAAAAAGCCTCACAATCGAGCAAATCAAATAGTGCAATCAAATCTTAGAAAATTTCTCAGAAAATCGAAGAAAAAGCATGAAAAATAAAATGCAACCTTAATTCATTCGACCAGCACCACCGAAAAAAAAAAAACAAACAAGCCTCCATAAATCAAGTTCTAACAAGATTAGAAAATTTCGTCACGCACCTACCAAGTGTGTATGAATGCTGACATCATCCATACGACTTGCTGATGTCAACAAGCGATGAACAAAAGATGTAGAGAAGGTCTCCGACCCCGGATCTAGTGTTTTGGTTCTGATACCAAAAGGAAATGTATGTGATTTAAGTGCTTCTATGTTAGGGATTAAAGTATAAGAGAAGTAGAAGGGAGATTAAGAAGAATACGTATGGAGAGTGTAGAGAACCTCTCACATACTTTACTTCATATATCAAAAGGTAAAAAAATGCAACTACAGGTATTTACATGTATAAACCAATATTGTACAGAAACATAAGGACCCTTATAAATTCAACCCCATATAACCATGAAATACAACTAGGGTATTCCCTAGTTCTTCTTCTATCTTCTTCTTCCTCTTCTCTAACTCTATCTCCTCTTCTTTTTCTTCTTTTCTATTTTCTACTTCTACTATCTTCTTTCTTCTTCCTTCTATTTCTTTCTCAATTCTCTGCAGCAAATTCCCCATACCATAAGATTAAAAGGTGTTGGAGTCTAAAGTATTCTGCAGATCAAGTTCTCAAAAGCATAATACTTTATGATTCGGTCCTATGCAAATGGCCAACATCAGTTAAAGGTATTTGTTCTTCACTTCAGCAGGCTTTTTTCTTCATACTATTCTTCACTTAATTATAAGAAATCCTTTAGATTTTCTCTGATAAGTTCTGTGTCTTGGATCCACATTCTTGAGTCCTATTACATTGGCTTTAACAAAATTTTCTGGGTCTCTTGACTCTCTTCTAGTAGAAATCACCCCCCCCCCATAAACCCTATTCTCTTTTCTTTCTTTTAAAGGTTTTCTTTGCTAAACCATCCCCCAAAGTCCTTTCTAATCCCCTTTTTCTTTTACTAATTCTCCACTCTAGAAACCCTCTCTGTTTTATGTTATCTTTATTAAAGTAACACTGCTGACTGTTCTCTGTATATTTTTATATATTTAAATTTATCATAATATTCTGAAATTGTGCATGCACATCACTTACAGACCTACTAAATCACCTGTAAAAGTGCAGAGTTTTCTGACCCATGGGCAGGGGTATTTTGGTAATTTCATGGTTCTGCCCTGAAATTCCAAAAACCCTAAATCAGTCCTCTTTCTTCTACTTTCCCCCTCTTTTCTTCGATAATTCCTTCTAAAAATTCTGTTTCTTATCTTTCTATATTTTCTCTAATTATTTCTACAAGTAAGGTAACTTGGGTGTTCCTACAATCTGTTCTTGGTTTCTTACATTCTATCATATCTTCCGCTGAACCCACATAAGCAAGATCTAGACTTCCCTACATCAATTTGGTATCAGAGCTTGCCTATCCTGCATCAATTGGTCTTCGTTACACATGGCCAAACCATCTCAATCAACGTTCCCTCATCTTATCACTTATTGGTGCTACACCAAGGGCTCCCGCAAATGGATTCATTCCTAATTCTATTGTTTCTAGTCTTGCCACTCAACCATCTCTAAAGAAACAATCATTTATAAATAAACACCATGGTAGCTAGTCCATGCAATTGAACTTTTACATAAAAGCAATTTGGCATGAAAAAATTGCACGATAATTCAGTGATTTACTTCTTGCATGATAACAAGGATGTATAATTTACTGTACATATAGAGCAATGCATTTTAACTCCAGAAATAAATATGTATAACTCCATGCTATAATCATAAAATCATATGCAAAAAATACCAACTTAAGACCAACCTTTTATAGAGCGCAAGACAACAGTGTTTGTGGACATTGCACGTGCAAACCCAAAATCACAAAGCTGTAATATAAAGCAGAACAGATAAATGAGTAAGATCTAGCTAGAAAGTTTTACGATGGTGATCTCAAACATAGGAAAAATGAGGAGCAGGCACAGCAAATCATGAATCGACTTATAATTACAATCAACTGGCACCAATTATTATTACTAGATACATACGAAGATAAATTAATGCTTATTACAACAACCATCACACTACACCCAAGATTAGTATAATTATGTGTTTTTAATAATAAAATGTAAGGGATACACATCTAACAGGTCTGAATAGAATATACTTTTTCCAGGGTCAAGTCGTCACACTTCATAAGAAGATTGTTTAGGATCAATACCAAAGATGCATGCAAGATTATTGGATTTCGCATTGTCAGTGCTGACGATTTTTGTCAATGAAATTCCATTAATATGAAATCATATACCTAGAAAACACATGATTTCTCTAAATATCACACAACATTGTTCTTCCTAAAACAACCTATTTGGCAGAAGTAGAAGTTCTTATGTATGCAATGATACAAAGTAGGATATGTCACTTCATCCCAGATGTAGGCAATGGTATAAATGAAAAGGATCTAGAGACTTTAGTAGCTATAATGCCATAAACAACTTAATGAAAGGAAGGGATACCAGTCACAAACCCTTCCACATGTAAAATGCCAAGAGACTCAATGATGAGGACATCATGGCCGAGAGAGGGATTGGTGTCTACTTGGAGTTTATTTTATTTGTTTTTGTTTACTTCACATTTATTTATGCCTCTTGTAAGAGGGGCACAGATTTTTTAGGGTATTTTAGTCGTTGTTTGGTTATTAGGGTATTTTTGTCATTTATTTTAGTAGGGAGGATACTTTTGATACATGAGTGTGGACTTAGGGGTAATTTACTCTACTCCATGTTATTTTTGTAATAACCTAGTCGTGGACTCTATAAGAAAGACCAACAACCAGAATTTATGAGATATGCGATTTTGAGTTTTAGTTTGAATGTTTCTTTTGCTTCTTCCTCTGGCTTGCAGGTTGGAGACCTCAAAACCTTGGAATGAGACTAGACCCCCACCTAATTTAATGTTGGTGGTGGAGGTCACTCCCTCCCCTTAGGTTAAAGGTCGTCTTTCCATTTTCTTCTTTATCTTTCTAACTATTTTACAGGGTTTTTATGTTGCTGAAAATTAACACTTTTGGAAGAACTCATCACTACACCAGCAGCACCAAAGTTTTGCACAAACCATCACTTCTCAGGACTCCATGAGAACTGGACGACCCAACCTAAAGCAAGCACATGTTGAAATCCTTCAATTTTGAATGAGTTCTAGGGCCTGGTTTTAGTACCAGGAGTGAATACAGCTGCTAGGGTAGTTCTGGAAGATCGTATAGCAACATCAGGCCACGAAGGATTTGAGCAACCTAACACCTTTAATGCTTCTAGACACCTAGATGATCCTATTTGTGTGTTCCACCAGCAGAAGAAATTTCATCAAGTCTAAAACCCATCTGGGCTATTCCATATCAGGCGTGAATACCTTTGTTGGACAAATTTTAGAAGTTCATCCACAAACTTCACGGCTCTCTATCTTTTTGAGAATCTGATTTCTCTAGGGTGTAATAAACCCCTGGGCGACACAATATCAAGCAGCACCTCTATCAAAAGTGCCTTCAAAATAAAACCCTAGCTTGGGCTTTTATAGTGTGGCGGCAACAAGTATCCTGGCCATAAATTTTCGAATTAAATTTTTCTTGGTGCCTTGATTGCTCCGATTGGGAACTTCTAATTAGACTCCCTTAAGAAGACTACCAAGCTTCATCTATAGCAAATTCAGGTTTGATTCCCCTTCTAATATGGTATCTTCAAATCCCCATTCAAGTAGCAACTTTTGGATGACATGGTATAGATTGAGGACTAATTCCCTATAATTTTTTGAGAGTATTTATACAGATCAGCCCCTGTTTTGACCTTAATCATACTCCCAACATATCTTACCTCTTCTCCATGCAACATCCTCATCTAGTTGTTACTCCCTCTTTATTATCATTTTGTATTGTTCACTCCCCACACACTTTTACACCATCATATTTTTGGACAACTTGTTTAAATTTTTTCACTCCTTAAATTAGTTAGGTATCTTAAATATTTGTTTAGGTCTTTTACTTGTTTATTGCTTTGTTTTCCCCAATTTATCTAATGCACAGTAAACCTAATTTAAGAACCATATAATTTTGTATGAAAATTGTGTAAGTAAGAATCTAGTTTATTTCACTTATTGTCTTAGTAATTTTATGTTTATCTCCTATGCACACATATCACTATGCATGTTGCATCACTCAAACTGTATCAAGAGAGATGATTATTTTAAAAAGAAAAAAAAATTGTGCAAGAAGAATATAAAATACTCTAAGAAATTGAAATTGTTCGCTTGAGTTTCCTGTGTAAACTATAAAGATGAACTATATTGAATGCCTAACACAAATGGTCGACTGGAGGGTCAAGGAATAAATACTGAACCATCTAAGGTTTCAAAGCCTCAAAAACATCACATTAACCCAGACATGGATGCAAATTCTTGTGGAACACAAACTCACAGTGTGCACTGGATGCACCTATGAAAGCTTTAAATAAAAACAATAAGATACATTGTTTTTACAAACCAGCCAACCCTAACAATTAATACAGCACAGGTGAGAATGCTCTATAACAGCTTTATACGGAAGCAACACAATGAATATTCCAAACCACTTGCCTTAACAATGGATCCAGCGCCAATGAGAATATTCTGTGGCTTCATATCCCGATGGATAATACGATTGGAGTGTAAGTAATACAATGCTCTCACCTGACATTTCATCAGCAGAATATTTGATCAAGAGAAAATAGATTATTAATGAATATCTGGAAAAACTGGAACCATGTATATGAATCACAATGACCACATTCAATCAAGCCTAATATGATGAAATACTTATAATGGAAGCAACAATCTAATGACGAAAGTACCAACTGCTTTGCAATTGCTTGAACTTGCTCTTCGGGGAGGCACTTGTCATCTTCGAGAATCTCAAAGAGTTCACCCTAAACATAAGAATGACCATTAACTGCTCATGCATTTGAATATTTCCCAGAATGTACAACCAAATTCCTTTAAAAAAAATTGAAAAGATAAAAGCTGATCACCTGTGCAAATTCTGTAACTACACAAAATTCTTGTGGACTTTCAAATGAGTCAAGCATTTCAATTATATTTTCATGTTTCAACTTCCTTAGAATCTGCATGTTTTAAACAAAGGTAGGAGGCATAAATTAATGGTCAACATGTTATCATTGATGAAATTAGATAAAGAGAAGTTTCATTACAAAGTATAGGTCTCAACAGTATGGAAATGAGCCAAAGAACATATCAATTGAATATAGGTCCGAATGAATTTAAAGAGGATGAAAAACAATCTACCTTCCAACAAATATTATGAATATTCATTATCATATCTACTGATAACAACAGTCATCTGCACTTTCTAAATGAAGGCAACCTTGTTGTAGAAGAGGGTAAACTCAAAATGGAGCAGATTTTCAAAATCCAAGATTATTTTTTTGGCTTACATGTAGTACTCAACTCTAAACTCCATAGTACTAACCGACACTCCCAGTCTTTAACCTGACCTATAATTTCCCTGTTGTTGCACCCCACGATTGATCCAAAATCAGACCCTGCAGTTGCCTAACTGTTGACCTTTAATACCCACTTATTGCTCTTCAAAGTTCAGCTAGTTTATCATTAAACCAGTCGTTAACCAACCCCTGTTTCATCCTTTTCCCGTAGTCTTTTAATCGTTGATAACCTTGATCAACCAAACTGTTCGCCTTAAACCAATCCTTCCTAGACCTCTGTTCCAGTCTTGTTGTTCCCTTTACTTAACCAATCGAATCTTTCCTACTGTCCTGTCTAAACCTTGTTATTCTTTGCTATTTCAACCTACAGCCTGACCCAAAAATCTGTTTTTGAATGCTTGTAGAGTTAATCTTAGGCCTTTTGAAAGGTTACAGGCTATATAACTTGTTGTTTTGGACACTCTGGGCCCATTACCAGCAGGTTAACAACCTTTCTTTGGGTTGTCCCGCAATACTACCAACAGATGTGAAACAATATCGAATGAATGAACCAACTACCCATTGGAATTGTTCATAAATCTCTCTAATAATGACAATCTTACTATGGTTAACTCTCAGACCAGTAATATTCCCAATTTTACCATTGAAGATCATCATACTATATTCTATTCATAAAATTACTAGAGATAGCCATAGGACAAAGATCTATAGGGTCTATCTGGAAGAATGTAAATGAAGGCCAAAATGATGTTTTGAAAATGAAATCACTTAGTTGGGAACTCCAGGGAAGTTGGCACATCGAACCAAACATAATGACAGGAAATAGTGCTCACCCCCCTAAAACGCTAATTACAAAAAACTTCACTCTCAATCCAAGCCAAATCTTTATTTAATCAGAAGTCACAGAAATTCAATTAGATAAATAAAAATTGAAATTGGACATCCAAACAGAATCATATTTTGAACAAAAAATTAACCTCACAAACATTAAATAAAACTGCATCAAAAACAAGAAAAAAAAAATACCTCAATTTCCTGTCTTAAATTCTGAATATCTTTCTCACTTTTTCCATGCTTAAGAATGAATTTCATGGCAACAGTCTGCAGATCAACACAGTAACGAAAAGGTAACGACCTTCAAACAGGTTAAAAGATAGAAAACCCATTAAAAAAAAAAAAATTGTAACCAATACCTGGCCAGTGTACTTTCGTCTTCCCTTGTATACCTTCCCAAAGGAACCTTCCCCTACCAGCTCAATCACATGGTAGTTCTCGACACCCATTTTCTAAATCTGAAAATGAGATTTATTATTCCATCAATGCCTGCTCTTATAGTGGAATCGAATCCTAACTACAGTTAGGGTTTTTGAAATGAATAGAGCTATAAGAAATCAAAAATTGCGAAATCCTACTAATGTGCATAACGATGTAGAATAATCCTTACGACCTTTGCTTGAGATCGGGAGGAAGAAAAGCAAAGTCACACGCTTCCTGTGAGAGTGCCTGCTTCCAAGTTTCAGCCTAACCTACTCTCAGTTTCTGGCGACTTTCTTGTTCGTTGATCATCCCCTGGCTCCACGATCTTCGTTTGGTTAGAGTTATTTTTCTGGATTTATTCCTATTTTTGGTACAAAGAGTATTGCATCTCAAGGCAGTCGACACATTTATCTAGATATGGTATATTCTTCCAAAGATGGGTTGCTAGGTAGCATAATTGAAGCTGGTGTTCTACGTATAAGATCTTTGTAAGAACTGGAAAACATGAGTTGTTAGTTTGTTGTGTTGTTTTGGCTGGACTTGGAAGTTAATTAGTCAGGCTGATATACATGGTTAATTGGTTATGGCCCATTTCTTTTTCTTTTCCTTTTTTATTGGGTCTGGCTACTTGGGCCTACATCATGTTGACAACCACACAAGATGGGACTGAACTGAGCCGGGGAGAACCGAACCTGAACAGGCAATTCCACAGTGCACTGCATATAAGTTCAACCCCAGGGATTTGACCCGTAATCTTCAATTCGGAAGATAGATGCTGCAGCCACCCTAACATGGGGGTGTTGTCATGGCCCGTTTCTTGTTACATTGTGGATTTATAAGCCAGGAACTGTGCTAGCATTATGAATGGTCAATGCTATGTTCTTTTTTTTTCTTTTTTTTTTTTTGCATTTAAAGGGATCTAACCCGTGGCCTTCCCTGTGAAGGATGATGACACAGCCACACCCAAACACAGGGGCATTGGATTTTTTCACCTCATGGTAACTGAGATTCATTAGTTTCATGTCTACGTACGGTCTCCCTTTTTATCCCCCAAAGTCTTCTCTCTACCTCATACGTGCACTCAAAGCACTAAAAGCTATGCAAAACTTCACGGCACATGGATAGGATGACTTCGTAGCATTTGAATTGCTAGCCTTTTAGTTCCACAGGCTTCCTGGTGGTATCTGATCTGATAATGCTTACTCCCCATTTTCTATTGCTTAAAAGGTCACCATGAGGTAAAGGAAGAAAATATTTTGTGATGACAGTGTCTAGTGTTTATGATGAATTATAGGCTGACACATGATGTGTTTGGGGAAACATTTGTTTCATTCATTTAATAATTAAGACAAAGGTTTGGAAGGAGTTGGCAGAGGCCTTCACCAAAAGAGGCCTGTATTCACTCTTAACAAAGATTCGAAGTTTTGGCTTCAATCCCCATGGAATTTCTAATGTGCCATAAACTATCAAAAAATTATGGAAACCATGGAAACATTGGAGGCTTTGGAAAAAACTTTAGGTAGTGATAGAATAGGCAACAATACACTCTTAGGAATCATTACATTAGCAAAGCAACTAACCACAATGAAGATGTAAGATATTTCTAGATCTTAAATCCTCATGATTTTACATTAATTTTGGGCTAAAGGTTAAGGTCAATTGGAAGTGTATGATATAAATCCTCAACCATGGGTGGCTCAATATAGGGGTTGTTGCAGTCCTAACTCCAGAAGCTTCTCGTCTTCCAAACTTC
>JAOXJP010281825.1:0-19433 GCA_025762735.1 Platanus orientalis | reverse complement strand
GAAATTTCCATTAATCCTCATGACAAATAATCCATCAAAATCGATATTTGAACCTTGGATAGGTTTAGAGTTCAAACCTACATCTTAAAATTATTTTTTTAAAGATTCGTGGGTCGACCCGAGGCCCGGTCAATTAATGAGGGCCGGGCCCAAACCCCGGCCCGAGCCCTCCCCTACGGGCCCAAGCCCCGGCCTGAGTCCGGTCTATAATTTGAGGGCCGGGCTTGGGCCTACTATGACCCGGCCCGAGCCTGGCCTGTGCCCACCCCTACTCATAGTTCAAGTAATGGAGGAATAGGGTTTCTCACCCTTGGAGGCTCTTTTTGTAAAGCAAATAACACTCTCTTGAATGCTTATATATATTTTTACCCTAATGAGAAACATTTCTTTTTATAGAGGATAGAAAAGGCTTGTAATCCTAGGATTAAAATCTTTTCAAATGGGCAAAAAATTTGCCCATTCATTCAAAACTAAGGAAATAGCGGATTGCCAAAATTGATATCCGTGATCGATTATGGGGTTTGTGATCGGTCACAGGGTCATTTTCTCAAAAGTCTCAAAACATGGTCGGGAGGTGTCGAGTGGTGTGGGTCCCAATTTAAGTCATAACCATGATGTGATCGATCATGGGCTTTGTAATCCATCACGAGGCTGTTAGGACCCAGGTTGTGATCGGTCATAGAGAAGGGGCCTAGTCCTCAGGAGGTCAAAAACTCTGGGAGTGATTGATAATGGGCTTTATGATCGGTCACAAGTCTTGTGTTCTACATTGTGATCGATCATGGGGTTTGTGATTGGTACACACAATGAATTCTATATGTACACTACTGTGCATATCTTGGGGAGGTCCATACCCACTTGGGATCAATTTGGGGCATTCAACCATATGTGTGGACATGCTTAGGGTCATACTACATGATCCCTATGAAGCTACATGTATGCATTTACCTTCTTGGAAGTTGTAGTCCGCCTTGAGTCTTGGTCTTCAAGGCTTCACTTGTTGGAGCTTCTTCCACATTTTTTCCCATAGATTTGATAAATGATGCCCTTGCATCAACAATTACTAAAGTTATTACATAAGAAAATGTGAATTAGCATAAAGAGTTTTTAGCCTGTTATAAAAATCTCAATTCAGTTATGTTTTCAGTAAAGTAAAATTTATTTTGAAAATATTTATGCTAAGTCTTGACTTATATTCTGTTATAGCCTTTATGTTATTACATGCGAGCTATGGACTAACCCATCCATAATATTGTTTTTTCAGATTAGCTCTATATATATTTTGTTAGTAGGTGAGCTCATGGAGCACTATGAGACATGACATAATACAAAGAGAAGATAGATTAGAAGATTTACATTTTGTTCTTTATTTCAGTTATATGTTCAAACTTTTTATTTTAGTTTACGTTTATGGACCTATGTTGGGGATTTATATGTTTAAGAAAGTTTGATATTATACTTGATTATGAGAAGTTTATTGAAAGCGTTTTATTTTAAGTGACTAGTTTTCTTTCCACTATGATGTTAATGATTTAAAAGTTAGATTTTGTTACACATAGTAATAGCTTGGATTAGAAGTTAGCTTTACTTCTAGTAACCAGAGTTCAAATCTTGATAAAACTTGTTTAACCTATAAAAAAGAAGAAGCTTGGATTAGAAGTTGGTTTTAATTACAAGTATGAATGATAATGAATGAACTAAGTAAATGCAAGAACTTAATAAATAAAAAAAGAAAAACAAATTAAGGACCCTTTTATAATATTCCGCTGAAAAAGGGTCTTGAGTAAGGGAAAGAATAAGAAGAGTGAAAGGAGATTAACACTCCAAAGTTTTATTTAGTAATGAGATTTTGGGGCGTTACACTTTTGGTCCAAGTCCCCCCTTGTTTCGAGCCA
Organism: Platanus orientalis; assembly: GCA_025762735.1. Lineage (NCBI taxonomy): Eukaryota > Viridiplantae > Streptophyta > Magnoliopsida > Proteales > Platanaceae > Platanus > Platanus orientalis. The sequence continues at coordinate 17,538 of JAOXJP010281825.1, read as the reverse complement.
CGTTTGGCGAAAATGTGTAGAGGTTTCTAAACTTAAGATTAGGCTTTGTTGGAAGTTGCAACCAACTCGGGTTTAACTGATGGAGTTGGATATCGGTTCTCCTCTTCGAGGAAGATGAGAAATCTAGACCCGAAGGTCTAGGGGTTTAACTCTTAAGACCGGTTTGCTTTCCTAAGATAATGGGTAAGTTGTTTAGTTGCATTTGGGGAAGATATTAGGCACCTCAAATACCCACCTTTTAGGGTGGCTTCTCGTATTTATACATGCTTTAAGTAATCCTAAGATACATGCTTGTAAAAAGAGAAGAATTCAAATTTTTGTGTTGTCTATAGGCTTAACGCCTTATTATGCTTCTAAAGCCCGAATCTTGAATGCCTAAATTTAATTTAGGTTGAAATTCAGGTGTTAGTTACTGGTGAGACCAACAATTGACTTGAAGTTTTTCATCCCCTTTTGTGGGCCCCCTGCTCCTTGGAATTTGTTCATGGAAGAAAAATGCCTCCCCTGAAGTCAGGCTATCCTAATCCCAGAATTAGACTTCTGTAAATATAGAAGAAAGAAAGAAAATGTTTTGTTCATTTTCTATTTCTCAGGCTCAACGCCTAAATTTAGCCTTGACGCCTAAAATTTCAATGCCTAAATTTAATTCAAGGTGAAATTCAGGCATTAGTTGTTGGGGAGACCAATAATTAGCCTTCAGTTTTTGATTTGTTTTTGTGTGACCCAATGATGTGGGACCCTTACAAAGGGGTAAACAACTCCCCCTGAGGTCAGGTTGCTCAATCTCAGAGGTTAAAACCTCTATGGATATAGGGATTTTCCCCAAAAGAAGAGAGCAGACTGATCATCTTATACAAGCATAATGCCTAAATTTAAACCTAATGCCTGAATTTATAAATTCCTAAAATTAATTCAGGGTGAAATTCAGGCATTAGTTATTGGAAGACCAACAACTAACCTCGGGTTTTAGGCCCCTTGTATGGGTCCTGGAAATGCGAAAAATTATAGATAAGGGTGGGCCCCCTCTATAGTCTATGGCCTTTGCCCTAAGCCCCAAAAAGAGTGAAAATTATTTTTTAAAAACATAATTTTATCACAGGCCTAATGCTTGAAATCCATCCCAACACTTGAATTTCCTCTCAACACTTGAATTAAAATTCAGGCATTGGGAAGAAAACAGGGTCCATAGAGGTGCCTAAGCACAAGGAAGGATCCCAAAGAGTTATTTTGGCCTGTGTCTAGGCTTAGAGAGATTTAAAGTTCATTAGGGTAGGTCCCACATCCCAACGCCTAAATATTCTTAATGCTTGATTGTTTTAATGCCTAAATTTTAATTCAGATTAAAATTCAGGCGTTAGTTACTAAGCACAAATCCAGTAGCCAACTTTTTTTTAGCATTTTGGGCCCCTTAGGGGTATTAGAAAATTCTAAAATTATTATCAGAGGTAGAGGAGGATATGAGGAATCACATATATGAAAATTAGTTGAAGTAGTAGGTATCTACAAAAATCAAAAGAAAATTGACAAGTATGCTTGGAGAGTAAAATTTTAGAAAAACTAGTTTTTTAGGCATGTTTGGGGAGACTGCTATGAGACCTAAATGTGCCCTAAAATTCATCAGATAATTATCATAGGTAGGCTACCTTCTTAGGAGCCAACCATTAAAATTTGAGCCCATTTGGCTTGGTGGAAAAATAACAAAAAATCTGGAGTGAGCAAGGGTAAAAAATAAGTGCAACAGAGATTACCTGTGTCTCTACTGTGTAACCCGAAGTAGAAGAGCATAATAGAATTAATTTAAACATGAAAGCACCATGTTAAGTAGCTAAAATAATTAACTAATCTAAAATAACTAGGGTTTAGACTTACCTTAGGGTTAGGGTTTGCACTTTTCTTTCCTTTTTTTTTTTTTTTTTCTCTTTGGAATCTTCTTAGCCCAAATGTGCACGGAATTTAGGCTATTTATAAGCCCAAATTGGTTGGGCCAAGGGTTGGGATTAATCCATGGGGCTTAAGAGGTGGAGGGCTAGGATTGAATGGTGTGGGAGTAAGGCTCCCCTCCCATTGGTTGGACTAATTAGGGTAGGGATTTAGGCTCAAGTGGGGGTGGGTGTAGAATGCAAGGTAGGGATTTAAAATTTGGATATTTAGAGGCTTTAATCTCAGGTAGGGAGCATAGGGGTCTATGGAATCAATGGTCATTGGTGAAACTTAGGGTGAAATATATCCACTTTGATTGGTTGAAACCAATCAAAGGTGGGGATGAGAAGTGCTAAATGAAGGGTAGGATGTGAGATCTATAGAGATTTGAAATTCAAGTAGATGATCCTAGGGTGGGGACCATGGGGTGCACATGAAGATTTCAATCTAAGGGTTTGTGAAATAATCCCCCTTAAGTGTGAATACATTTAATGAGTATTAATGGGAGTTAATGAGCTAAAATCCAAAAAGGATGAGCTCATTAACCCTAAATGAATTAAATTTTCCTCATTACATGTCTGCCTCACTTTATGGGTTCTCATGCTAAAAAATATGCAAACTCAATGTCTACTTTTGAAGTCCCGGATGTTTCAGTCACAATGAAACAATCAGAATCAAATTACGCTAAGGATAAGGGGGGTGAAATCAGGAGTTTATTAGCCTAAAAAATCTCTCAATTATTACTGGATGGGAAAGATGGTCAAATTGATTTTTGAGATCTTCAGATAAAAGGTGGCCCTTAGCTTTTGTGAGCCACAGGCTCAAACTACTCTACATTACAATTCTCGAGTAGGAAATTACGCTCGGAAATCTGTCTCCGATTAAGTGAATGACCTTGGTTAGAAATGTCACTAGAATTCCTGGAAGTTTATATGGAAACCCAAGCTTATGATGTATTGAGGTTTAGAGAGTCAGGAATCCACAGGAATTGACAGCTCATCTAATGGATTCTTAGCCAATTACCAAGGGTTTTTCGAAGCAAGGTCACTTGATGAGACACTATGCCTATAGCTTACTAGAGAATGACAATATTGGGTTAGTAGGCATCCTCCATTGCCTTGACTCATGAAATAGTCTTTTAAGGACAGGGAGAAAACTGAGAAAATGGGCCTAACCTAGTATAACACCCCTCCCCATGATGATAATATTATTGTACAAGTATCACACTTAAAATGCTAACACATGTCACATAGGTTTTGTACACACATAGGACCACTTAAATGCACATATGTTGATCTAACCATTGACACAACTTTAGAAAGGTACCAACAAAAATACAGAAAAAATTGGTGAGTGAAATTTATAACTTTGGATAAGCATGGAAGTCTAGACTTCTACGCAACAAACGGAAAATGAAACAGACACCAAACGAAAAAGTTAAAGGCAATTTACTAAGCAAGAAAAAAGGGTCAAGGACATGACAAGTCTTGAAGCTGTCTCAAATAGTTGGGAAAAATTCATTGATAAATCTATGTCAATCCTATAAGAATCACCCTACAAATGATATATGCTTGTAAATATCTATGAGTCTACTTTCTAATTCCACAAACAGTGAGTGAATTGAAGTTTCTTAGAAGAAGTTATGACAATTTTTTCAGTAGGTGTCTATGTTTTATGGTATGGTCTGAGTCAGTAGATTTTGATGTAACTTTAAAAGTATACCAATAAAAATATAAGATGAATTAGTGAGTAATATTTAAGTTTCTCGAAAGGTCTTGAAGTCTAGTTTCTAACAAAGAAAATGATGAGTGAATTTAAGTTTTGTAGACAAAGTTATGGCCGTTTTCCCATCGGGTGTCTACGCTGAAAAAATTCTGGGTGGGATGATGTCTTGAAAGTGAAAAATTCTATACAACTGTGATTTTTCAAAATTTTAAGGACTTTTTCAATAACGACCTACCTAAACACAAAATTGGGGATTATGGTTGCTATTTACGCTTAAAAAAATACATAGATTCATAATAGAGAGGACCTTTTGAAGAACTTTACAAGTTTAGGTATTTTAAAGAAAGAACAAGAGAGAAAGATAGGTTTTACAAGAGATTTTGGGATTTTTGAAGAAAGAACTTGAAGCTTTGATTTAGTTTCATTTTTAGACCAAAAGGTAAGTAAACAAGAATACTTCTACATTGTTTTAATTATTCTTAGGTTCTTAGAATTGTTCTTATTCAGTTTTGCTATAATCTATAAAGGTTTTTGCTTTGATTAAGTTCTTAAAAAATGTTTTTGTAAAGAAAATCTATTTTGCAAACTACTTGAATGTCTTACTTTGTTTTGTATCATTTGAGATTCTTAGATCCATTTGTTTACAAGTTTTACAAAGAACCATGATTTTTTTGATTTATTTAGGTTTCTTAGATGATTTTAATCTTTGTTTTACAAAAGAAAAAGATTATTCTACTTAGTTTTAAATTGTTTTAAAAGAATCCCATTTTTTTTAAAGGAGTTTTCAAAGGATTTTAGTAAGCATATTTTTAAAGAATGTTTTAAAGAATTTTTGATATGCCAATCTTTAGAGCTATGTTCTTGGGTGGGTCGGATTCTTTTTTTTGTTGTTGTTTTGATTCAAAGATATGCATTATTTAGAAATTATTAAAGATTGTTAGTTTTGTTTTGCTTTGATATTTGTTATTATCTGTATCTGTTTTGATGAAAATATATGTTTAGCTATGACATGAGACCCTTTACCATTAAAGAGACAATTTTGATGGAGCTCCTCATCAAGTTTAAATAGATGAGCTCAGGTTTCCTCTTTGTTGGGTCACATTAATTAAAAATTTTTGTGATGCTCGCCACTAGGTGTGAGATAGTGGTATCCTACCTCAGATTGTAGATGGGTTGATTCTATTTTGTTGCCCGTTATCTAGCTCATAACACTTGTGGAAGATTTCTGATATATAATTCAGCTATCTTTTATCTAGCTCACAGCACGTGTGGGGGATTCTGATATTTGTTTTAGTAGGTCTCATATATGTATATATGTTTTAGTGACTTTTTCCATTCAGTTTAGTTTTAGATATTTGTTTAGTTCAGTTTAGTATTTTAGTTCTAATTATGTTTTTTGTGCAGTTATGCATCTTGATTTCTATTTTGATCTGTTATTTGTTCTATCTTAGATTAGAAGCATTATTTTGATATGTAAAGTAATTGTTTTGAAAGCATGTTTCCTTCTGTTTTGATTATGAAAATATTCATGCTCATTAACCCAATTGTTTCAACATGTTAAGTAGTGTTCTTATTTATTTGCAAAGTCAGTCACGCTTATAGAGTTGACACCATTTTTTTCAAATGATGAGAATGATAGGGTAGATGAGTAGCCTCGATTCTAGGAAGAAGAACGATGATGGAGATTTGATTTAGCTAATTTTAGATATTATGTTATTTTATTTTAGTATTTATTTAGAAGATCTATTTTGATTCCGTTTAGTTTAGTTATTTTAGTTTTATTTGAAGAGATTTTATAGGTTAGTTTAAAGTTTCAATGTTATAGAAATTGCTTGTTATTAGTTGGATTTATGTTAGACTTTAGGATTTTATTTATGGCATATGGTTTGTAGATTTTAAATTTAATGGAATGGTCATGGTTTGATTATGAGATTCTACTGCGTATGTATGAAAGGAAAGATGCCAAAAAAATTATAAGCAATTTAAATGACATTAATGTGAATGAATTAATGCCACATGCCAAAATTCATGGCTGTGCAAGTATGGGTTTTGGGGCACAACACTTAGTTGGATTCTAAGTTTGCGAGAGCTCTTAGAGGCTTTTTGCGTGTCAAATATAGACAAAAGGTGCCTTGAACTAATTTGGACAAAATGTGGTGATTGGGCTTACAGAGTTTTTGGATAGGTCCATTCGGGGTGATAGTGCTTTAAAGGCCTCTAAGTCACCGAGAAATGACCACTAACAGACTGAATTTTGGAGTTTTGATGAATTTCAAGGGTTCAGTTGAGAACATGGCACTTGCCCCAAATGTGTAGCTTATTTTGAAGTAATCAGGGGAATTTAGGAAGATTTATTCTTCAAATGCTTTTTCCGTTAAGGCTTTGTCGATCTGGAGAGATGGGCACTAACTAATCGAGATTTGGATGTTTGTGGAACGTTTTGGATCCATAAAGGTGAAACACAACCAGAACTAACTTTTCACCTCCTAAGGAAGATTTAAGATTTCACAGGGGTTCAAGACTTTAGATACATTTTTTATGAGAAATAATTGATTGAAGATAAGGCCAAGACTGAAAAACAACCATTGAGCTCTCTGAATTCTAACACTAGATGAATCTTTGAGAGCTTTTTTAGTGTTGTATTCCAATAAGGGATTTTCTGAGGTTGAGAGCCAATTTCATAAAAGATTTGTCCTGTGATAAGTTCCTTGAAGGTAGTGGAGATTGGAGTGTGCAGGACCTAACATGACACAGGCACTAACTAATCGAGATTTGGACGTTTGTGTAATGTTTTGGACCCATACAGGTGAAACACAACCAAAATTGACTTTTCACTTCCTAGGGAAGATTTGAGATTCACGGGGGTTCAAGACTTTAGATACCCTTTTTATGAGAAATAACTAATTGAAGATAAGGCCAAGACTAAAAGACAACCAATAAGCTCTTGGAATTTTGACACTAGATGAGTCTTTAAGAGATATTTTAGCATTGTTTTCCAACAAGAGGTTTTCTAAGGTTAAGAAATTGGTTGTTGCTAGTTTCAGAAAAGATTTGTCCTGTGATAAGTTCCTTGAAGGTAGTGGAGATTGGAGTGTGTAGGACCTAACATGACACCATTCGGGTAACAAGAGAAGCTTCAAGGGTCTTTTGAGGGTCCAAGGGTAAATCTTGAAGGTAAAAGGGAAAAATGGTATTTTTTTATAAGGACAAAAGGGGTAAAAATGATAATTCTTTGTTTGTGATGCTTTTCCATAGGAAAAATCATGGAGGCTAGAGAATTTGTAGATAATGTGTGAAGATATCAATTTTTGGCTTTTGAAGGCCAAAGGGAAAAATAGTAATTTTTCTACCTATGATGCTTCATTGCAGAAAGACTTACGGAGGTTAGAGAAATTGAAAGCAATGTAATTGGGGGTCTTAAATGTGGACCCTTATAGTCTTATTGACGCTTCTTAAAAAATTAGGTTTGACTAGAAATAGTGTATTTGGACTGATCTTTAGGGTGTACTGCATATGTCATGATATGGATGATGTTTTTGTTTTTGCAATCGAAATATCTAGGGAAGACTTCTCAAGAGATGCCTAACCTCCTAGAGTCCAGTTTGTTCTCCCTAAATTAGGGTTTCCTAGAGTCTTGATGCCTAAGTGCTGCTTTAATGTTCTTTCATTGTATTGGATGAACTAAGTCAAAATTTAGGTACTAACAAAGTGTACTTTCTAATGCCTCCAAAGGTGCATGATTTAGAGTTTTTTTAGAGAAAGTTATGGCTGTTTTACTGTGAGGTGTCTAGCACTGAAAAATTTAGAACACACACCAAACTTGTGCAAGACCGGTCTGGAAGATGGGGCCAAGCCCTTGGGTTGCCCAGACCTATGAGAGACTAGTCTTCAATCTCCTAACCGGTCAGAGCCTTAAAAGTTCTTTTCATTCTGCTGATTGGTTTAGACTGAAAAATTTGGAAAAAGTGAAAAAAATGTATGAAAATGACGTGACTTTCTCTCACTTGACCTTCACATGAGTGAGATATAGTTTTAGACGAATTCTAAACCCTATTAGACCTCATTTAAGTCAATTAAACCATTTAGAACATAAAAATGAAGATTAAGAGAGAATTGGGAGGCTTGGGAGACGAGAAAGGAGATTCATCTTCTTTAAGTGTTGGTAAATTGGTAAAATCTAGATCTAGCCTAAAATAGTTGTGATTTTTATTTTTTTACCTTTATTTATGATTTTTAACCATAGCATACTTTGTTTACTCATAGAAGGAGGAAGGATTGACAAAGACAATGTGGTTTTGGAGGAGGATTCCCTTCAAAGCAAGAAATATAAGGCTTGGATGAGTGGATATGTAGATTAGGCTCAATTTTCCATTCTTAGGATCATAGATGCATGATTTTATTCCTATGTTTCAAGGATTTGTAGTTTTGGTTGGTGGCTTTACATCTATTCTTTATAAGTATGATTATTTTCTCATGTAAGATCTTGGTTTTATGGATTATGTGAGTGGATATGAATTTTATGCACACTTTTATTTCCTAGGTTCTTAGATTTGTTGAGAATAAACTTTGTTTTGGTGGATTCATCTCAATTCTTCTTAAGAATGATGACTTCCTTGAGTTGGACTTAATTTCCTTTGATTGAGCATGTTAGGAAATATTCTCTATATTGTTGTTATGATTTCTTAGATTATGGAGCTATTTCCTTGATGTTGGAGCTTGTGTATAGGATTGGTTGATCTCTAGTCTAATTGAAAATGTGTAGGAGCTTGATTCACATGTTGTGGATGGTTTGGAAGATGTTTAGGTGGTGTATTTCATTTATCCCTTTGATTTTCCTTTGAATTCTTATATTCATGCACTTTACATGTTTAATAAAATATATCTTAATCATTCATCCATGATTTGCATAACTTTGAATGTCTTTAGACCCATGATTCTATTTTTCATTTTGATAGATTTCCTTTATCTTATAGAATTTCAATGCATTACATTGGGTTTTGCATCATTTAGGAGCTTATGGTGGCCTGAGCATGTTGTCTTTGGCATGGTTTACTTTGGTGTTTTCAAAAGGTATTTTCATTTGGACTTTTACATGAGTTTTGAAGCATTTGAGCTATTTGGTTTTATTGTCGATAGTATTTGGCATGAAATGACTTCACTTTTATAAGCACCTTAGATGTCATTAGATTGGTACAAGCATTGATGTTTACGTATCAGTATTTGGCCCCCTTACATGTGATTTATCTCTTCGGTTTTGTAAATATATATGAGCTTGCACACATGAATATTTTACATATGAAATCTTATGTAGTAGTTATATTACCTTATATAAGGATGGTTTTGACATATCAATTTGGGATATTTGATTTTGATATGATACCCCGAACTGAGTTGGACCTTACGATTTTAGCTGCCCTGCCACTGGGCCACATTAATAGGTAAAGGCACACTAGTTGTCTAGTGATTTTAGGTACTTTATTGTCAGGTCACATCAATAGGCAAATGAGCTATGTCTTTTCTTAGTGATTTTAGGTACCCTACCATCGGGTCATATCAATAGGCGAATGAGCTATATATTTTCCTAGTGATTTCAAGTACCCTACCATTGGGTCACATCAATAGGCGAAGAGGCTATATACTTGCCTAGGAATTTTAGGAACCCTACCACCATGTCACATTAATAGGAAAATGAACTATATACTTGCCCAATCATTTCAAGTGCTTAATAATCAGGTCACATAAAAAGATGAAAATGACCTTAGCGGCCCAACTCATGGTTTAGTTTTTATCGAAAAACCCTATGTGGGTCATATGTTTTACTTTATCGGAGACCCTAAATGGTTTATATGCTTTGTTTTCTAGAAACCCTTACTTAGGTTATATGATTTGTTTAGTCAGAGACCTAATGTGGGATCATTTACATATGGTTTTAGCATTTAACGGATAATGACAATAGAATGATTGATGTGATGATCTCTTGATGGATATAAGATGATTATAAAAGCATTATTTGTTTGATTATAGATATGAGATGCCACCAAGGATGTGTACAAGAGGGACACCTTCCACTCCAACACTAGAGATAGAAAGTATAGAGGGAGTCTAGGAGTCATATAAAATTTACTCGAGATAGTGAGAGATCATGTTACACATGAATGGTAGCCGCTCAAGATAAATATTGTGAATTATAATCATATTAAGGAAAGATTTCAAAGAATGTGGCCACTAGAGTTCAAGGAAACGACTAATCCAATGAAAGCTGAATCATGGATTATGTAATTAGAGGAAGTATTTGAGATGATAGGATGCAAGGATGACTAGTGAGTTTCTTTGGCTATCTTCATGATGAAAGGTGAACAATGGTGGCATACCATGAAGGATACACTTATGGGGCCTCGACGTAGGAGATGTTTCTTGAGGTGTTTAGAGACTATTATTTTCCCTCGAGTGTTTGTGAAGAAAAGGAATTTGAATTTATTGAGTTGGTGTAGGGAAATATGATTGTACTACAATATAAGGCTAAGTTCATGGAGCTAGCCCACTTAACTCTATAAATTACCATGGATGATGCCATGAAAGCTAGGAAATTTTAATCGGGCCTCAAGCCTAGTATTTGCTTTTGTATGGTAGTATTGAGATCAAAGACTTTCATTGATGTGGTGAAGAGCGGCTACATCGTTGAGAAGGAGAGTGATGAACCCCAAAGGATCTGTGATAGAGGGATGAGGCCTTTTTAGTCTCATGCTTGTAAGGAGCTCGTTGATCAGGTGCTGCCCAAGAGAAAAGTAATTAAACAACGAGCTATTGAGAAATGCAAGAGATGTGGAAAGAGGCATGTAGACACATGCTTTTGGAACACTAATGCTTGTTTTGGCTATGGACAGACTGGCCACTTGTACCAGATTATCCTACTAAGATGAACACCTAAACAACCAAGTAAACTAAGTACTAACAATATCCTAAGGTAAAAGCTCATGTGTATGCTGTTACCAAGAAAGATACGAAAGCATCAAAGGCCGTTGTTTAAGGTACTATCCCATTGTTTTCTCACTCTACATGTGTCCTTATAGACCCTGGATCTACACACTTGTTCATATCATATGCTTATGCCAAACATGCTAGTTTATCTCCAGTGATGCTAGATGTTGTACCACATGTATCTACTTCTCTTGGGAAGTTGTTGATAAGTGATTTAGTATTTAAGTCATGTGCTACTATGGTTGGAGACTTGGAGTTACCGACATACTTAATTGTACTTGATATGGGGGGTTTTGATCTGATCTTGGGAATGAACTAATTAGCTACAAATCACGCTGCGGTCCATTGCTACTCTAAGGAGGTTATGTTCCATATACCAAGACTAGAGGAACTCTTTCTTCTAAGAGTTAAGAAAGATTCTTTCCCATGTTTAATTTTGGCCATTCAAGGTGGGAAAATTCTTCGAAGAGGTTGGTAAGGTTTTTTAGCCTATGTGGTTAGTGACCAAACCATAGAGACCAAAGTGGAAGATGTGCCCTATCATTTGAGGGTTCATCAATGCATTTTTAGAAGATATTCTGAGATTGCCACTCGACAAGGAAGTGGAGTTTGTCATTGAATTAGTTATAGGGACCATGCCCATTTCAATTGCTCTATACCATATGACACCAACAAGGTTGGAAGATTGAAGATGTAACTTCAAGAGTTACTTGACAAGGGCTTTATTCACCCTAGCATTTTACCATGGGGTGCTCTAGTCCTTTTTGTTAAAATGGATGCATTGACTACCAGCAGTTGAACATGGTCACTATAAAGAACAAGTATTTACTATCTTGAATTGATGACTTGTTTGATCAGTTGCAAGGTGCAACTGTGTTTTTCAAAGATTGATTTAAGGTTCGGTTATCATCAATTGAAGGTCTGGCAGGAGTCCTGCCGCCTTATGGATTTGATGAACAAAGTGTTTAAACCATTCTTGGATTGATTTGTGATCATCTTCATTGATGATATTCTTGTGTACTCCAAGCGTTTAGAGGAATTTGAGTCACACTTAAGGATCATGTTGCATACATTAAGGGATCACAAATTGTTCACCAAATTTAGCAAATGTGAATTCTAGTTAGACTGTGCGACATTCTTGGGCCACGTGATTTCCAAGGATGGGATTTGTATTGACCAGAAAGGTCAAAGTAGTGGCAAACTGGTCAAGATCAATTAATGTAATCGAGATCCATAGTTTCTTAGGTTTGACCAAGTACTATAGGAGGTTTATGGAAGGTTTATCTAGGATTACGGGATCGCTAACTAATTTAACTAAAAAATATGTGAAGTTTGAGTGGAGTAATGATTGTGAGAAGAGTTCTCAAGAACTTAAGGATCGACTCGTGTCCACTCTAGTCTTTACGCTACCATCAGGCACATGTGGTTTTGTAGTGTATAGCAACGCCTTAAGGAAAGACATATGTTGTGTGGAAGACTGACAAAAAGAAGCCTCAAAGATGCTCATGACATGCACTAACCTTAGAAAATATCCACACTTAGCACTAAACACTAAAGCCACTAAAAATAAACATAAGATTAAGTGTGAGGTGCTAAAAGGGGCCAAAATGCAGTTGTAGCTATTCCCAAAAGTTAAAGGAAAAAGGCCCAAAACCAAAAAGATGGGACATGACAAAGTGCAGAAAAATAGCAGACCCTGATCGATCATGGCTAATCAATCACAGATCTTGTGATCGATTACAAGTCAATTTTTAGGCAAAAAATAAATTCTCGAGAGTTGTGATCGCAGGGACTGATCGATCACACTTCCCTGATCGATCACAAAAAAGTTTGATCGATCATAGCCATAGGTTTCACAAAAATTTATTTCTATTTTTGAGATTCCTTTCCAACTTTTCTCAGGACTTGTCCATTTGAAAAAACTCTAATCCTATGGACTAAGATTAATCTTAGCTCTATAAAAGGGTGATAATACCCTAGGTTTAAAGAAGAAGAGAGGGCGATAAACAAAAGAGAAAGAATCTTGTTTGAGAAAATGGCTAGTCTGAAAGCCGGGAAGTCTGTGTACTTATTGCGTATCTGAGCTTGTGCTATTGATAATACTTAAGTGATCTATCTCTTTGAGCATAGTACATCATATATCAAAAGAAGAGAAGTTTATTGGCTATTCGTTGCAAGGAAACTAGTGATTTACAAGGCCCAAAAGCTTATTCTCTACTGTATTTCAAACTGTGGAAGAAAAGGTAAATCAGCTCGCTAGACGGAGCATCCACACCCGGTACACATTGAGATATCAACCTACATGAGGTAAACTTGTACTTATTCATTAATCCATTGTTTGAATCCCTTTCGTTGGAGACACTGGAAGGAGTATTGCACTCTTTAGAGACAGAGTGTAGGCTTAGCTTATATAGCAAGTAGAAAGGGTTTTGTGTGAATTTTACCTAGATTGTCTGTATTTCAATTTGAATAAAATTACAGGAAGCTCTGGATTGAGCTTTAGGAGTGGACGTAGGCCTTAGTGCCGAACCACTATAAACTTCTATGTTGTGGTTGTGTACATTTGCTTTATCTTGTGTTCATGTGATTGATGCAATTGTGTTTATTATGTGCATTATCAATTAAGAGTAAATTGACAAAATTGATAATAGAGACTTGAATCAATATAGTGCCAAATTAACTTGCAAGGATTATAAGATAAACCATAGAAAATTAAGTTAATTAAAAAGAGTACGACAAATCCTATTCACCCCCCTCTAGGATAAAATTTCATTGAAGTCCAGGTTTGCTCTTCTTAAGCCAAGGGTGCTTAGAGTCTTGATGCCTAAATGCTATTATGTTGTCCTTATGCTATCCAATGACCCTAGTCAAAATTTGGGTGCTGATAGAGCACGTGCTTATCACTTTTCAATGCTTATGTGAGTGTTCCTAGGCCCCTACACACGCATTGTGCATGGATTTTGCGTGCATAGAATCCAGAGTGAAAAAAAAGGTCTGATAACCACGACCTGTTCTGACCACTCCCTTGTAAAGAGGACTTACAAGTTACATCAATACACCATAATAGTTTTATCATTACACAGGAAGCATTGGTGGATGTACCAATTAAGAAACTTTGTCTAGTAATACAAAAAATGAATATTGATATGTAATTAGTCAGTCATAAGACCAGAGGATAGAGACCCCCACCATAATTTTCTTTTCTGGATATCAACTTAAATCTCCCAATTCCTTAGGGCCTATTTGGCAGACACTTGTAATGTAATCATTTCATTTCAAATTTCTAAGACATTTGTAGGCATAAAGTGATGGTTCAAAATGAACTCATTCAGATTTATACTGATTTGTTAACTAAAATTATGAATGAAGTCGTCTTAGCTTTTTTTATAAATTGAAATGATATATGTTATCAAGCATAAATCTGAATGAGTTCATTATAAACCAACACCGTATGACTACAAATGCCTTTAAAATTTGAAATGAAATGATTTCATTACATGTGGCTGCTAAACATGGCCTTAATTAAATAAGTTTAATGGCTGGTCAGGTCTGTGGGCAAGCCAACTCCCAATAGGCAAAGACCTATCATGTTGACCCCTTTTTCGGGTTGATAATTGGGGAGTGGATTCCAGTTGATATTGGAGTTTGGTACGAGGATTGGTAGGTGTGGAGTCAAATGATACCTTCCCTTCGTCGATTAGGTCTTGTATGTTGTGCCTCAATCTGACGCATCTGTTTAGGGTGTGCCTAGGGGTCAGATGGTACTCACATTGTTTTATTAGGTTGTACCTGAAGGGTAAGGGGTAAGGTGGGGGTCTTGGTTCCAACAACTATAACAATTTCTTCTTGATTAGATAATCCATCACATATTTGTATGGGTAAGGAAGTTGGGTAAAATTTCTTTTATTTTTCTCTTCTCCGGATGCACCCAAATATCTTTATTGGTAAATTAGTTGTGCTTGTAGGGGGAACATTCATGGTTGCTAGGTAGTTTGGTGTCACCTACAGCTGTAGCTAAACATAACCATTGTTCGGGCTAGGCCGAGGTACTTCAATGGCCTACACTGCACTAGCCTCTAGACGGTAGAGATCATGTCCTCTTCGAACATGGGATGTTTCAAATTATAGGTCCTCTGCCTTCATTTATATGTAAAATCCCTGATGTTCTCTCTAACAAGGGGTTGCATCCCTTCCACTTCTTCCCTAGTTGGAAGTATCTAGAGGTTGAATAGAAAGTGGTTGATGAAAGGACTAGGTCAAGGTCCTCCACATGCTAATGATCCTCTTATCCTGGTTCGCAAGCCACTTCTTGACATCTTTCTCTAGACTCTGGGCAAACATTTATACTAGAATACACTCATCATGCCCCCATTAGAACATGGCATTGCAATACATGCACAGGTGCATCCGTGGACAAGTTGTACCATCATACTTCTCCACATGAGACATCTAGAAGTTAGTTAGTAGTTTATCACCAAGGTAAATACATAAATCCTCAAAGTCCACCATAGAGAACTATCCCTCTTTCATTAATTCCACCTCAGCAACCAGTTTAGTCAATCTCATGCTGGTCTCATCATCCTTGGATGTGGTGACAACTTCCTTATCTTTTCTAATTGACACAGATATCCCATATTTCTCTTCCAAATCAATGGTAGAGTGGTGTTCTAGTTAGATATGCATAGTAGAATGAAGTGGGGTAGTGGTGTAGATAGGCTCTTGCCTGTAGGATTAGCTAAATATAGAGCCTTGAGGGTTAGAGGACAGGGGTTCAGAGGTAGGGCTTTGACCTTGGGGACCTCCCCGCTTAAGCAAAAACTCATTCATCACCTTCTCAAACTCAATGAAGGTGGGAGTTTGGGTTTGCTCATGGTGACTGGTTTTGGCTTTGAAGTGGTACAGAAGTTTGGGGTTGTGAGGAGGAAGGACCTTGTAGAGGAGTGGCAGTCCATCCATGCCTAGACATGAATTCTCCCATCATCTTCTCAAATTCAACTTTTTGCTGGTCCATAAGGGTGCTTTCAAGACTGTTGTGAGGTGGGGGTTGAGTTCTTGATGAAACCTCAAGATAGGTGGTGTAAACTTGTTTGCAAATGCTAGCGGAGTAAACTTGTTTGCCATGGCTGCACTAATTTGTGCCTTCTTCTTTTGTTGTTGTGTCTCTGGGGAGCTATTGTGACTTTCTTAGGCTAAATGAGAAGACATTCATTTACTTTAGGGGGTTCATTCTTTTGCATTTGTTCATTTTAATAGCCATACATTTTTTTACAAGCGCATAAGTTGTACAAGTGAATTCATATATATTTGCTAAGAACACCGGTTTTGGAAACAAAACTTTATACATATATATCAGAAGCGAATACAAAAGAGGCTACTTGACCCACTACAATGGAAATAAGAAAACAAAAGATAAGCTAGAGCTCAAGCACTCTAGGTGGTGGAGGCAGAGTTGGCACTAGTTCGTAGCCCAAAGAGAAAAGCTATTTTCTTAGCTCTTGAACCCATGACAACATCCACTGATCTTGTATGTATGCCATGCTATTGCTGCAATTCATCTCGCTTAATAAATCAGCATGGGAAGCTTTGGTATCATTGCGCTCACCTCTTAAGGCAAGAATGAGCTCAAACTAAGTACTATTTATGTGTTTAAAACAATCTCACGAAAACTCGGCCTCGACAATGAGGTGTGACTTGGCTTCCAAAGTAGCCTTGGTCTGTGAGTGTTGGAATCGCTTGTCTGTTAAGTCTTAAAGAGCTTGCTCATACTCATGTAAAGTGTGAGAGGACCCTAACTGTGGTATGGAAGGTGACTATGTATATGCCCTCTTATTTGAAGAAGTAGAGGCAATAGGTGTATCAAGTTATGCAGGGAGCTCGTGGTGAAGCCACTGCTCATAAGGAAGTGACATTGCCTGTACCTTTGCAAAGATAAGTTATGGATGCCAAGTGGCCTTGATATGTGAGCCATCCCAGAGTGTAGTTAAGCGAGACCAAATGAAATTAGGTGTTCGATGATTCAAATTATGAATGTCTCTATAAACAATAGGAAAGTCAAAGAGATCCTGTTGGAAAGCAAACTGACGAAGGACAAGTACGGGTACATATGGAGTGCTCTATTATACTCCTATGATGACCATATAGGTGCATCCCCCAACAAACAAATGTGGATAGTGTGTGTGGACATCAGCATTCTAGGGGGGTTCTGATTCCCCCGCCTGCCCGTGGTTTCAAGGCCCACTCTTTGGCATGTGATGCCGGTGCGTGAAAAGTCGCTAACCCTTTTACTAGAGGGTTAGGCTTTTCTTGTGGTTAGCAATCTTTCATGCCAAATACCTACATTTTTAGGGTAGCTTCTCTCATTTATACATGTTTTGAATTATGCTAAAGTCCTTGCTTGTTAAATGTACAGTTATTGGTCTTGGACCACCTCTATGGTGTGATCATTATAGTTAGACCTAAGACATAGTCTCGAGCTGCCTATATACCCGATCTTGTGGTTTATGTGTTCCTAGGGTTTTGTCGGGATCAAACCATATATAGTTCTAGGGGTTTGTTGTGTGTGCCAATCTCGGTAGTCAAGTACGTTTGACTGTGAGAGTAATGTAGGGTAGATTCATTTTAGATTATTTGTATACTTACAGAGTACTCCGCGCTGCTGCAAAATGTAGATAAGTTAGCTAAATGGGGGTCAGGACTATGTTGTATCAATGTGCATGGTTTTGAAAATCTAACTGGGTTATGGCCAAGTCTTAGGGTCTTTGGGTTGCGAACCACTGCAACATGACCTTGAGATAAAGTAAAGACCGTAAAAGGTTGGGACGGGTTAAAATGTAGTGAGAGGTGATAATTGCTTAAAATTGCATAATTATCATAATCAAAATGAGCATTATCACATTTATTTTATGTGTATTTATA
>JAOXJP010281814.1:0-19434 GCA_025762735.1 Platanus orientalis | reverse complement strand
TGATTTTTCTTAAGGTATCTATCCCCTCTCTCTTTATTCCTTCTACTTCATCTTCTTCTTCTCTTCTTTGCAATTTTTTTAGTTTTTCTTGTATTCCACAATCCCAAACCATCTCCATAAACTTCCATCTTCACATACATATCTCCATAGTCATCAATCTTCACATCCACATTCCCTACACCTCTTTACATCAACCGGCCACCTAATCACACCATTCCATTCATCACCTCATCACCCAACATTCGCCATCACCCCAATACCATACGGCCAGTCATAAAACACCTAGATTTTTAGTTTTCTTTTTTTTTTTTTTTTTTTATAGAAAATCACTATAAGCCTGCTGCCATAAATTTTCCAGCAAGCTTATAGTTTATTTATTTATTTTACATAGAGACTTGTTCCCTTGGCCTGCGGTTACATTGGGAACACCTCCCTAATTGTTTTGATTGCTGAAAACACAATTTCCATGCATTAATAGCAATCTGCCCAGCCTTGTACTGCATCAATCTTCTTCTCCAACTTGTGACTAGTTGGGTTCCTCCATGGTGAGACTCCAAGGTTTCCCCTGTTTCGGTGGTGAGACTCCTCCATACACAGGTAATCTTCTTCTTCGTTGAGCCTCTTCTTTCTTTCTCTATTTGATTTTCTTGAATTCCCTAGGCCTGCAACTAGCAAACAACCCATTTTCTTTGTTGTTTAAACTTTAAACAGAATTTAGCCCCATAACCCTGCAGGTTATTCCCTTTTTTTTTTATCTATCTTTAAACCTTTGTTTTATCCTGTGTTACCTCTGTTTACCCTCTAGTCTGTTTCAGATACCATATAGTTCATTCTGTGGCATATACTCTTCGGCACTGATCTAACAGTGTGTTAAGTCATCTGTCATTTACTATTCGGCATTGATCTATTGGTTCTTTCTTTTATTGAATAGCTTCTGCCATTTGTCTTCTTGGAGTAATTGTCTATATCTTGGATTGTTATTTACATTTTGAAGTAAGACTTGAGGCAGAATTGTGTGGACCCTAGCCCTTTGCTTCTTTACTAGTTTGTACTTTCCCTACCACTGGGTGGTCCTGCATCTCTCTCTCTTTCAATTCTTTATCTAACATATCTAAGTGCCCTGACCTATATACCCTTTGCTTTTCCCCCCTTCTCTAAATTCTTTACTCAAATGTAAATCTATAACCTAAGCAGTTTCAAAACTTTTAATGTATTTCTTTTTCCATAAATCTATAACAGGACGATTGGCCTTGATCGTGTTTTTTTTGTCTAGTGGCATATGCCATGTCGCTTGCCGGGCCTAACTTATGTTTTCATTGTGTTGTTTATTTTATTTTATTTTTCTTCCTTTTGTCATTGGTCCCTAAATGTTGTTGAGGTGGAGAGATTGTTGGTGTTGACATTGATGATCCAAGAGTTGGGGAATTTCTGAAAGTTGGAGGGAATAAAAAAAGTATGCATGAAAAAAAAAAAAAAAATCAACAGTCCATTGTGGCTAGCTCCCTTGCGATGCATGAAGAAATCAAGCCCATTGCAACTATAATTTCATGTGAATAAAACCTATTGTGATAAGTTCCCATGCAATGCATGAGGAAATCAATAACATTATGACTATTTCTATATAGCCCATTGTGGCCAATTCCCATGCGATGTGTGAAGAAATCTTGATAGTGGCTACTTTTCATGCGATGCATGAAGAAAAGTCTATTATGGTTCGGCCCATCATGGCACATTTTTTTTTGGCTCATAGAGGCCCCCAAAAAAAAAAAAACGATTTCTTCTATCCACACAACCACTTCTCTATCTATCAGATCATTATTAAGCAGTTTAACACCATAAGGCATTGTCTCATTGCAGTTCAACTCGTCAAGCTTTAAGTATCTGCACACACCAAAAACGCTCAAGGCATCTACAATGGTGTTTGGTACTTCAAACACATGAAGATTCTTGTCCAAAATCTCCATACGTTTGAGGGTGAGTATTAGGAAAATAAAGATTGAATTCGGATATTAGGGAAATAAAGATAGGATTAGGTTTCTTAAAGAAATAATTATAGGATAATGATTTGATTAGATGACGTTAAATTGGGTTAGGATTTGATTTGATTAAATTGTAGTTTATTTGGTTTCCATGTTTATCCATACCAATGTCTATATAAACCTCTTACTAGATGCATTGTAAGTATGGTGAAATTATCAATGAGAATCCTAATTCTTTGAAATTTCTCAACCACAACCTTGAAACTCTTCAAAATTCTAACCCTATACAATCCTAATTGATCATCTAAATTCAACTGTAGGCCACCCCAACCAAATCTTTCACAGACCTAAGTTCCTAACCTTTTTATAGGATCTCTCTCTCAGAACCCTAGCAATTCTATTTTCCATGGCTATCTGATATAGCTTTGGGCTGGGCAGCTCTTACCCTGCAGCAAATCTAAACTTATATTTTGTTTAGTGAATGAACTTTCTTTATTCTTGCATAATAGTATACTTGTTCATAAGCTCCAAAGGATATGGAGTCAATGTTGGATACATTGCCCATATGCATTTTGATGGAGTTCATAGATGAAATGATTATCATCACCCATCAATGATAAAATGTGAGTCTATATTGCATAGCTTATCCTAGTGCTCTATTTTTTTTATATATGATTTTTAAGAAGAAAGCTTCACTTCATTAAAAGCAAAAAAGAAAAAAAAGAAAAAAGAAAAAAAAAACAACCAGAACAACAATTAACTGAGGAGGTGAATGAAGAAAACTACAAAAGGAAAGACAAGAAAACAAGACGAAACAAAACAAAACAACACAAGAGACATCAATTCCCCATCTCCTAAAAAGAACACCAACCTATTTCGTCCTAGCCCTTTCTAATGGAAGCCAATCCTGAATAACAGAGTAAACTGACATGATCAGGCTTTTTTGGCTAGACATCTAGTTCTAAAAAGTTCTCCTGTTTCACTCTTTCCATGAACAACAAACATATAGCTGCTGGGAGATACCTCCAAATGGCTTTAGGAATAATTTTAAGCTCGCTATCTTCTACTCAAAGATTAGTTTTCTAAAATTGGCCAGAAAGACCCAATGCACAATATGGTGGGAAAGAAAGAAGTCCCACACTTGGGAATCACCAGACATTAAAAAGACAGATGGACAGATGATCCACTTATTCCTCCCCGAACTTAAACAACATACATTTTTTTTTTTTTGGATAATTAAACAACACACATCCATTAACCAGGTTCCAACCTCTACTCCTAAGATGATTCAAGGTGAGAATTGTATCTAGGAATGCATTCCACACAAAAAAGGCTACGTTTGATGGGACATTTGGATGTCATATGACTTTAGGGGGAAACGGACAATCGTTCAGACTCTCTAAGGAGACATAGAAGGTCTCGAATGTAAAGCTCCTGTTTCTATCCTTGATCCACCACCAAATTTCAATCTCGCTATGATTTGAACAACTGCCATTGAGTTGTTCCATGAGCAGCATGAACTTCTTTACTTCTCAATCATTTAGGTTCCTCCTTGGCCTAGGATTCTAGTCCCCTGACCCATTATTAAAATCATAAAAGGTCATTACGGTTGTTACAGGCTAGGGAATGGATCTGACTGAACACGTCCTTTAGAGGAACATCATCACACCACCTATCTTTCCAAAATCTAATTCCTTGCCAGAGCCCAGCTTGAATCTAATAAACTTCCAAATTTGTTCTTATCTTTTATGATAAATATAGATTCCTAATTATCAAAAATAAATAAATAAATAAATATCCAGATTCCTGAGCTGTTGCATCTCTGCACCTCCTATGGTCCCACACCAACTCAGCCATATTTTGCCATTACTACTTTTCTCCAAAGATTCCCTTTCAGTCCTAAACTACCACAGCCATTTTCTTAGAAGTGCTACATTGTGCATCCTAATCTTCTTAATCCCTAAACCTCCCTTATCTAATGGACAACAAATACTATTCCACTTCCCAATATGATATTTATGGCTTTCCTCTTTTTTGTTCCAAAGGAAATTTCAAATACAAGCCATCAATTTTGAAGCAGCAGATGTTGGGTAGTGAAGAGAGAGAGGTAGTATTTTGGAATGTAACAATGCTTTTTGATAGAGTTGATAGATGGAACGAGTGTCGTTCCCATTACAATGATAAATTCAGGATAATTATTTGGGTTAGGGACTGATGAAAAAAGTAGGATTGCAGATTTTATGGTATCTACTTATGCCGTATTAGTAGCAGTAGTAATTCCATTGTTTCTCCTGGAGTCTTGTTCGATTCATTATGATTTATTGGAATTCAGCTTACCTATTTTTACCATAGTTTTATTGAACCAATGAAACTATGCCTGAACTCACTACCACAGGCCTATACATAGGTTTCTTTGTGTGATGGACATTTTCCTTCCCTCTTTGATTTAGAACTAGGTGAAGTCAACATATGGACTTTCTTCGTGTGATGGACTTTTTCTTCACCGTTTGATTTAGAACCAAGTGAAGTCAATGTATCTATGTCCCTCGTAAAGATCTCCACGAAAGGGCCTGTTTTGCATTGACTGAACCAAAGCCAATTTAATTCTTATTAGTTGCAAGCCTGCAACAAAATAAACAACTCCATTGGCATTCACTTTAGAAAATGGTGTGAAGGTATTTAAGTTGTCAATCTCATAAGTTTACATGAATGCATTTTTCATCAGATTAATCCTGTTTTCTCAGTTAAGAGATCCTCTTTATATTTGAGAGCATATACACATTTGCATCCGTGATCCACATATATACTTTAAATTATAGGGTAAAGGACCATTTCCCACATTTGCTCATTCTGTAGGGCTTTTGTTTCCTCCTCCATGGCCTTCCTTCACTCTGAGACATTAGAAGGAATCTAGCACAGAGGTCATGGAGATTAAAAATGAGATGTAGTTGGAAACAATGCTTTTTAATGTTGACATATAGTAACCAGTGCAGTGGTATGTGCAAGAATGCTTTTATATGTGCAGTAGTAAGATTTGAGATATAAGGCTGATTTTACCGACTTTTGTGAGCAGGTCTGGTAAAATGTTTAATTATCTTACATTAACATTTTGGTGGGTTTTTTTTTTCTTTGTTCCTTTCTGGAATAACTTAGCACTATTTGGGTTCAGATACAGATTTCTGAGATATGCTAAGGAGAAAAATAAAACAAAATAAAATAATAAAAAAGAAGTCCAAAGATCCTGTTGTGCTGAAAGACCTCATGCGAAACAGAAGCAATAATTTTCTATTTTAGCCAAAGGCCAGTTTTATCTAATATTGCTTAGAGACATCAATAGTGTTGTTGTGATAACGAACTCCACTGGAGTAATAATCCCTTTTGACATGATCCATAATAAATGATGTGGTATCTGGTGCAAGTACCAAACCTAAACAGTTTTAAAGTTCATAGTTTTGAGACAATAGTAAAGTAAGTGTCACATACTTTCATGCTTCTTAAAAGCCCCAAGTGAAAGGATCATTAGACATTTAAAGGACTGGGGGACTCAAAATTATTTTTGTACATCCCATCAAAACCAAAAAAAAAGAAGAAGACTGAAATAGAGATTCACATTATTTACAGGAAGACATTTGGATCAGATGGCATCCCAATTTAGGCTTAGAAATGCATAGGAGATGATGGCCTTATCAGTGTTAACTAAGCTGTTTAACAAGATAATTAGAACTAAAAAAATGCCGGAATGGAAGAAAAGTATCATACTTCCTATCTGCAAGAACAAGGGGATTTATGAAGTTGCACCAATTATCGTGGGATCAAGTTTATGATCCACACAATGAAACTTTGGGAGAGTGGTTGAGCTTAGACTATGACATGAAACTAGCATATTGGAAAATCTATTTGAATTTATGCTGGGGAGATTGATGAATGAAGCTATTTTCTTACTTAGGTAATAGATGTAATTGGGCTTTGTGATGTTTTGGTTTGTTGTCAAGATCCTTGTATACTTATTTGGGGACTTTCTCATCCCCAGGTTTTCTAATGGAATACTTATCAAAAAAATAAAAAATAAAAAAACCTATGCAGGGTTGGTTTCTAGAATCAAAATTTTTTAAAATAAGATGGATTAAAATAAAATATATGGAATGCCACTTTGTTATTTCAGTTCAATCATCCAAGGAGATGATGTTTTTTCACAAGACTACAGTGGGATAGAAGAAGTGAAGAGGTGCTTCTGAAGTGTTGTGATAAACAAATACTATTAAAAATTGAATGGAAAATTTGATAAGACAGCTATATAATTCATCAAAAAAATAAAAACTAAAAACGAAAAATAAAAACAAGACAGCTATATAATGAGGCTGACTGAGATGAAGGGTGTTGAAATGGATGACTGATAAGACTAGCAATGATAGAATTAGAAATTAATCCATTCTTAGGAGGTTAGGTGTAGCACCAATTGGTGATGAGATGAGAGAGTTTACTAAGATGGTCCAGTCATGTGCTAAAAAGACCATTGAGTGAGATTTTGCAAGTTGAAGGCATTAAAAGTACAAGAGAAAGGCCAAATTTGACTTGGGTTGACGTAGTGAGGAAAGACATGGGTGTTTGTGATTAAACTGCAGATATGGCCTTAGAGAGGAATCTTGGAACAAGATTCATGTAGCTGAACCCAGGTATATAAACTATTTTACCTACTGTATGAGTTCTCTATGTCCAAATTTGGGACTGTTACAATTTTCTACTCGGAATGATGGTTGAAGTGTTGAACTAATCACTTATTATCACACAGACCAACATTTGGCATGGCCCAAAGGAAGCCAAAGTCTTGCCTGTTTACGAGTATTCTTTCCATTTATTGGCATCTTTGCTGGCTTTTGTTGCTAGTCAGATAAATTCATTAGCTTTAACATTGCAAGTCATACTTGATAAACCATTCCATGTGGACCTTCCATAATTTGAGTAACACATCACTGGCATACATGTTATATTTATTTGGACCGGGCTCCTGTCATCTGAGGCCTTAGCGCAGTATTACTCCTCTGACAATCCTAGTCATCCAGTTAGGTAGAAATCTCTAATTAAAAGAATGGGT
This sequence comes from Platanus orientalis, assembly GCA_025762735.1. Taxonomy (NCBI): domain Eukaryota; kingdom Viridiplantae; phylum Streptophyta; class Magnoliopsida; order Proteales; family Platanaceae; genus Platanus; species Platanus orientalis. The sequence goes on along the minus strand of JAOXJP010281814.1, from coordinate 12,363 downwards.
TGCCATTCAAACAAATGCCCCACTAATTAGATGATAGTGTTCTTCAACTCGTGAGATTTTTGGGCTATTATCCATTGTAGAGTTCCATTATTTAGATGGTCCACTGCCTGAACACCCGGATGTGTCTTTTACAATCCATTTCCTGAAAGAAAATTAGAACACTGCAGTTTCATAATTATGGGTTTGCTTCATTGGTGCAGTTGAAGAGACTAGAGCTGAAGCTGAAGCAGTTTGCAGAGGTGGAAACCGTGTTGATGAAGGAATGCGAACAGGTGGAGAGGACGAGGCAGAGGCTTGCAGCTGAGCGGGCCCGCATTATATCGACCCGGTTTGGACCTGGCATAGCCACTAATGCTTCCCTACCAGCTGCTCCTGCTGCTGCTGTGGTGAATTCTACTGGTAACAGCAGGCAACAAGTTATCTCAGCATCACCTGCACAGACAAACATCTCTGGATATGGCAACAATCAACCCACCCATCCAAACATGTCCATGCCACGACCACCAATGTTTGCGTATGGACCGCGGTTACCCCTCTCTGCAATTCATCCATCCTCCTCGGCCCCCACCTCCAATAGTGTCATGTTCACTTCTGCTCCAGGCAATGCCCCTCCTAACCTGAGTCATCCATTGTTAAGAACTGTATCCGGGACTAACACAAATGTAGGTTGACAACCAGAGAAATCTGTTTTTCCGGCAGAGCTGTATGGTTTTTTTTTTTTTTAATTGGAATTGTGTGTGTGTGTGGGTGGAGAAGGAAAATAAGAATAATGCCTGTTAGGGGAAAAACTGAGTGCATTCAAGTGGGCTTAATTGTTTCCATATATTTGATTGCTCGGTTGCCCAGTGCTGCCTGCTTTGGGTCACTTATTTCTTTCAGAAAACGCATTCTTAAGTCTAAGCATACTACAAACTGCCTGATGGGTATTTGATACACACGGGTTTGGGTGTTGTGTGGATTCTAATCCAAAGCTTGAAAGACATTTGCACATATTACCCTGATTTCTAAAGGTCTTAGGGACACTCGGCTGTTGAATCAGGGATAGTGACATCATACAAAAGCAGATGAGACTATTGTCGTTTTTTGTTCATGCTACAAAATCAACTGAATGCCACTGGCAATCATCGCCTTCTGGGTTATGAGTTTGCAAAAAAATTGTAGTTTTTTGTAGCATGAACAAAAAACCACAAAAGGACAAAAACCCGTGTTAATAAAAGCGCAGACAAACACAAAGCCATGCTTTTTGTTCATACTATAAAAAGCTACAATTTTATTTTTTGCAAGCGCAGATCTTTTCCCGTCATGAAAATAAAAAAGCTTTTGCTAGACAACATGATACGGTATGAAAAATAGCTTTTCGTGAAGCAATGTGAACAGGCTTAAATATTTAACCAGTTGTGCTTTGCTTAACCTCCCCTCACTGAGCTACTCGCTCAAATTGATGAAATCTTGAGTACATACGGCACTCATGTTTGATCAGCATGTGAAATTGTAGTGTTTGGTGATTCTATACCGGGAGCTTCTATTGACCCCGATCAAATTTCTAATCCCCCCCTCCCCCCTCATTTTTATATTTATCTTTTTCTTTTTATACCCCCTCCCCTATCGAAAATACCCCTTCATCTCCCTCCCTCCCACACCCCAATCCCTTCTTCCTCTCTTAGCCAGCAACTGTGGCACCCCCTCCTCTCTCTTTCTCCCTCTTCCTCTTTCTCCCTCTCTCCTGCACTCCCTCCCCGCTCTCTCCTTGTGCCTCTTTTTTTTCTTTTCTTTTTTGGGGACCCGTTGAGCCTCACAGGCCTGAATGGAGTCCCTCCATTCGGACCTGCAGGGCTGAACGGAGGCCTTTAGAGGGAGGGGTATTTTAGGTAGGAGAGGGGGTATAAAAGGAAAACAAAAAATAAAAAATGAGGGTGAGGGAGGAGGACTTAGAAATTTGATCGGTGGCAATAGTCGCTTCCTTCTATAACCCCATTTTGCAGTAGTTGGTATGAATATATGTATGTATGATTACTATTAATTGGTAGCTTCACTTGGGCTCGCAGACATCCACTTTACAGAGCAAGACTGGACAAGAGTGAGCCAACATTGTATAACAGCATAATATTGCTTGGGGCATTCAACCACCCTCTCTCCTAAGAGAGTCATGCTGCAGCCAGAACCATATCTTTTTACTGTTCCAAGACACAAAGGGGGGTGGGCCCCATGCAAAAAGTGTATGGGCCCCTCTCTCCTTGTGTCTTGGAACAGTGTTCCACCTGGAAAAGAGGATATTAGTCCGCCACCCATGCTGGGATCATTGGTCTTATAGTTTGCCAACTCCTCAAGTTTGTTCCTTGACTCCTTCGATTACTCCACTTCAAAGCTTAGTGAGTTGAGTCATGCTGTTGACTCTAAACTATATTGTATTCAACCAAATCAAGTTGCCGACTTGGTTGGCTCCTAGCACTCAGGCCAACTCATGTGATTCAATTTAGAGATGTAAACCTTAAATCTGAACCTTAAGTTTTAATAGAATAAGAAACCTTAATGTTTTTTGGACTTGGGGTTTCTTTCCCAAAGCGCCGAGCAAGTGAGTTGCCAAAGACATGTGTACCTTTATTTGAAAAAAAATAAAATAAAGAACTTGAAAGAGTGAAGACTAAAGCAATAAAAAGATTGTATTACAAACTTTAATTACTAAATGTAGCTTTTAATCATACAAGTCTAGACTCTGAAAATTGGATTGTATTTGTGCTTTTGTTTTGAAAAAATGTACATTGGTTTTTTAAATATTAATACTAATAATAGTACTTTAATTTAGACTTTAGAGTCAGAATTAGTAGTGTCTACATAGCTATGGAATTAAACTATTAGCAGTTTGTTTAATTTATTATGTTATGATAGTAGATAATGGTCATATTTATCATAAAAAAGGCAATACATGATTCAAAATACTTATATGTACTTTGGTTTTTTCGTAGGCCATGTTATGTATATTACAACATATGAATACATGAAATTTAACCTAACCCTATTTCTAAATATCCACCAAAAATCCCAATCCAATCCATTAAATAAATGAATACGAATACAGATATATGGATGTAACTACTGTTTGTGCTGAGATTGTGATCTTGCTTAGCAGCCGCTTCCCCTTTTCTTTTCTTATTTGTTATTTTTATAAATTTGTTTTGGCTCTAATGTTTTTAGGGTGGTGCTCAGAACCATAAACAATGACATACTTTGAAAAATTAGGGATGACTTAAGAGTTACAATCACATAATTAAATGGTCACAATACATCTACATATCTCAAATTTTATTAATTTGTTATATTATAGAATAATTTCTGATAGTCAAAAAGATTGTTCTTGAGCAGCTGGTTGTACTTTCATTGGGGAATAATGACAAAATAACTAAATAAATCCTATAGAATTGAGTAGAAGTATACAAATAAAAAAGCCTCGGGTATATTCTATCGTTTCATCAGAATCCTATGGTGATGTTGTCTAGGGAAGTCTGGTTTCCGAGTGGCTGGCATCTACGCAAGAGTTTAGGATGAGTTCAGATCCCTGGGAAACTGTGCTAGGGTGCCAATTTTTTGGACTGGCCTCCAGCAATCATCTTACCCAACTAAAGCCTATATCAAAAGTCAAATCAAGTAATTTTTAGCTTGTTTTCAAGCTCTGGTTTATCTTCAAACAAACTTTCTTTGATAAGGGTATTAATAAAATATCTCCATTAAACATATTAATCAATTACCCAGAAGACTTAAAAAAAAAAAAGGTGATCATATGAACTTGCCAGGCAAAAACTCAGCCTGTTTCAATGTGGACATTGTTAATAAAACCAAAACCACTCTATAGGATTTAAAAATAAACAAACTCAGACCAGAATTTGGATCAACCACTCTCTACTTGGTCCAGGAAACAACAATTGTTCATAACCTAGCATGCAATGTTCCAAAAGCATTTCATTTTTTTTATAATTTTTTTGGGTATAATGTTACAAAGGCAGTTTGATAAAAATACTAGAAACAAGTACTAATTTATTTACAAAATACCCTTTGACAGCAGAATTTCCCCTTGGCGCCCTCTTTGATTACTGGGCTTGGACGAGCAAAGCAATGCTACACCAGTTGACTAGCTGGTCCAAACTCGACCAGACCTCAGAGGGCCATTCCTGAAAGTTTGTCAAGCTAGTCGGGCCTATTTTTTGGAATTGGATTTGGCCAGACTTTGACCATAATTATCCAATCAAATTAAATGCTACCCTAAACAAATCTCATTAAACCCAAGGACGCACCATTCCATTCAATGAGAAAAGAAAAAGAGAGAAATAGAAAACCTAAATTGAGTCTGCGTTGAACTAGTTACACAATAACATCAAAAAATAAATAAAAAACAAAAACCACCCAATTAGAAATTCTGAATATTTTTTTGACTCTCCAGAGTTCCAAGTCGTCTATGAGTCTGAATATTTTTGTCTCTCCTTAAAGTGAGAGACACGGTGATTTACATATAAAAAAAATTAAAATAAAGAGAAAAAAAAGCTAAAAACCCAACTTGAGATTTGAGAAGGAAAAGAGAAAGCTAGAAAACCAAATTTGAGGAGAGAAGGGAAGAACTTGAGTTGGAGTAGATGTCTTAATTGAGAGTTTGTGTTGATAAAGAAGTAGATTTGTAGTTGAATTAGATCTCTTAATTAAGAGCTTTATAAGGAGTGTGAGATTTATTAATCACTCTTGAAGTCCATAACAGGAGACACAGTGAAACCACCACCTTTGTCTTCCCCTCTCCTCTAAGTCTTCCTCTGCATCCCTCCAACCTAAATTTCTCTCTCCCAACTTCGCCATAATCCAAACATCAAACCCATATCTCTCTCTCGAAAGGGAATAATGGGTCATCCTTCTTCGTCGTCTTTGCTTCAGGACTCTGAGAGCCTCGCTTCGGCGCATCCAGAGAGTTCCTCAAACACCCAGGAGATCGCCATTAGAGATCATGAGCCCTGTAACAACAGCAATATCAGCGCCACCGGGAACGGTCCTTGGAAGAAGAAATCTGAACTTCAGGACGTTCAAACTGCTGCATCCGTGATGGGTTCTTCCTCCTGGCCAGCCCTTTCTTCTCCTTCTTCTTCTCATGAAGCGGTCTCTTGTGAGGTTCGTTCACTTTTCTTGTTACCCTTCTTTTAGGGTTTCTATTTTGTGGTTCATTGATAGAAAACTAATGGGATTTTGGGTTGTTTTTTCTTAAAATTTTTGTTTTTGGGTATAGGTTCAATTGACTGAATTGACTGAATCGAAGGTTACGTTTCCCTGTCGGCCTTTGCTTGCTGTTGAAACTGAGGAGGTAGATGGTGAGTCTGTTTCTACCGAAATCACAGCTGCGGATGACGATGAGTACTCTTCAACTACGAATTCGACGTTTTCTGTTTCTGTTGAAATATCCATTGATGGCTCTGGTCCTGGATTGGAGGATGTTGTTGTTTCATCCACTTCCTCCTCATCGTCCACTTTGACACACACTAGAGTGGCTCCGATTCAGTCGTCGTCGAGGCAATTCAACCATGGCCAAAACCAGAATTATCGTTCCCCTCGATTGGGATCCAGTCAGAGGGGGAATGGGTTCAACTCGGGTGGAGGAAATAGAGGAGGGAATGGGTTTCTGAATCAGAATTATTCGAGTAGGCGTCGCCCACGAGGCTTCAATAACTATAATTATAATCGTGGGTTCAATGCTGATGCCAGGATGATGAATTTTCAGCTCCAGCCTCATGGATTTGTTAATGGTCCTGCTGGGTTTTTCCGGCCACCACCACTGCCTCCTCAACATTTCTCTCATTCTAATGCAATTGTGAATCCTCCATACTTCAATGTACCCCCTCCCCCGCCACCACCACTTCCGGTTCAGGGCCCTATTCCTCCCTTTGGGTATTACAGCAATCCATACTTTCCAGGTGAATTGATAAACTTCTTCTTCTCCTGTTTGGTTGTCAATGAGAATGTTTTATTTTGATAATTCTGATTAATCTCTAACTCTGCCAGTTACAGAGGGCTCTACTCCTTATTATCGTCCGGTGCCAGCAGCACCATCCTATATAGAAGGAATGGATGGAGCACCACTTTACCCTCAACCTAATTTGCCAGCACCACCACCACCACCCTATGTGGAAGTAAGGAATGGAGCACCACATCATACTCAACCTAAATTGCCAGTACCACCACCCTATGTGGAAGTAAGGAATGGAGCACCACATTATACTCAACCTAATTTGCCTCACTCAGAAGTTGATCTATGCAATAAAATACTCAGACAAATTGAGTTTTACTTCAGGTGTTTCACAAAGGCTAAGACTTTACTTCTCTAGTTATTTTGGTGCAGCTTGTGTACTTGGCATTAATTTTTTTGGTTGCACCATGCAGTGAAGAGAATTTGCAGGAAGATTCTTACTTGAAAAAACAGATGGATAATGAAGGCTGGGTTCCTGTTAAGGTTATAGCGAGATTCAATAGGGTAATAACTCTGCATTAACCTGTTGTTTATTGTATTTTAATATAGTTTTTGGGGTCTTTATGATGAGGCTTAGGCTTTTCTTATTTGATGTTTTGGAAATTCAGTTGCACTTATATTTTTCTTTGGATTAGTTTTAAATCTTTGAATTTGTGGTATTATATCTTTAGCTTCCTGGTAAAATCATTATAAAATGTTTTGTATGTTGATGCATCTGGAAGGAGAGAAATCAGTGGATTTTCGAGGACTGCAAGGGTGTCTCACCAATTTATGGATTGTCTTCTCTCTCTGCTTTTTTGTTGGGTTTCAAGGGGCCCTCCGTTCTTTGGCATTCCCTTTGTAATTGGATTTTTTAGTGGGATGCTTGTTTGTGTAGTATGTAACCTGGGTGGGCTTTTGTCATGGGGCTAGGAGGCATTTCTTGTGCTTGCCACCTCTTCTTTGTATTCCTCTCCTTTTCTGATCTGCTTTCTTTAATAAATTTTACCTTTCCTACCAAAAAAAAAAAAAAAAGTTTCATATGCTGCATTTGTAGATGTTTACTTTTTGTGGACCAGAAAATATAATAGTTGTTGTCAATTGTGTAAATTTTCTTCTTGAGGTAAGTTGTTTTTTGAACAAAGTCATTTCCTTTGCAAAATTATTTCAGCACATAAATTTAAAAAGACAAAATTTTTCTATATTTTACTAATCTGACTGCAGGAAAGATGATGTGTCCCTTTAAATGTGATGCAAGTTTACTTTGGATTAAGTTTTAATAGAACATATGTGTCTCAATTTTGAAGCTAAATTTTTTAGGGGTCAGATTTTGTCACTATCTGAGAAAGGTTCAAGCCTTGGCTTCCAGGTGAACATCTCGTTCCACTGGATGCCTAGTCCATAATGACATAGCTGATGGTCTAGCCAGTACTGGTGTTTCCAGACCTATGTTGTTTTGTGTGAGGGTCATGCCAATGTTGTGTATTATTTATGGGTTTTGGGTATGGTGGCCTCCTTGCCTCTTCATTTGATTTGAAGCAGGCTTTTCTGTAAGTTATTATTCTCTCTGATTAATAAAATTATTTCACTGCTTCAAATCATTAAAAGGGAGGGGGGGGGGGTGTCTTAGAGATTGGTAACAGAGAAGAATTCAGAAGTTAGGATTTTATAAGAAGATAAATAGCCAGATTTTTCGTTTATCCAGATAGAAAATATGTCAATTTGAGTATGATAGGTAGACTTTGAGCAGTGATGGTTGCGTACATTTTAGAGAAGAGGGGAGCGTTTATTCTAACATGACCAACAGTAAAAACAGTACATATTTAAGGTTCGTTTAACCAAAAATGTCTGAAATATCTCTATTTTTACTTATAACTACAAAGTAACTAAAATTAATAGGTTAACTTGTGACAAAATTCGTGAAAAAACTGATGAAAAACATTTATTTTAGGTGTATCACTGTTACTACTTACTAATACCTTCTAAACTCTTGTAAACTTGTACATGTACATAAAATAATGGATTTGTGATTCTTCACAACAAGTGAAGCTCTATGCGATATATCTTACATCTTATAATCATTAAATTGAATTAGAATTTTGCTACTTGCTAAGTGTTGTCCTATATTAAGTGTTGTTCATCTATAGGTACATCAAATTGGATAAATTGCATCTTTTGGATGCAGAATATGAAGTTTTGACAACTTTCCAGTTTTCAGAAAGGTTCATTATAAGATAGGTCCAATTTCTATCTATTTTGGAATTTTTTGGACGTGCCAATCATATAAGTGGCCATAATATTTTGACCTGGAAGATTTATAGACTCGCACCTGATGCCAAATGGCATAGATGATTCATATATTTGTTCTGTGTTTTCCTCCCTCAATATATTCTCAAGCTTGGGATTTCCGTATCATGTCCTTTTTCCAGTATTCTATTATCACCTACATACACTTCTAAGCTTTGTATCGAGAGCATGTCAGTTCTCTTTTATATTGCTGAGTGGACATGTGTTACCATGTTGGATCCACACATATACAGAGGGGATAACTTAAAAAACAAGGCAGACAAATGTTTTCTAGGACTCACCTGTTTGGCCCATGTTCAGTCAGTCATCAAGATAATGACTTAAATTTGTTCTTTTCCTTTTGTTTTCTGGACTTAGTAACATACTTATCATTGATTATTATCTTATAATATTTATGATGCAATTGTATTTACCATAGTTACTGGGAAACACATTTGTTTTTTCTCCCTCATTTTCCATTATTCTGTTCGTTTCTCATACAGCATAATTGAAGCCTTAACTGTTGTGACAAAAGGTGTTTGAACTATGTTACTTGCTCCAATCCTAGTCAGGAAGCCCCACATTTTTGCCTTGAGGCTTGCAACCAACATGCCGGTAGCGTGACACAAAGACTTCCCCACCTAGTTTGGGACGAAATCCCATCCATATTAGTGACTTCTTTTTTTCTTGTTGTTTGTTGTCTATACATGTTGTACCAAAAAGGTGTTTCCCAGTTTTCTTGTATACTCTCCCATATTTTTTCTCCACCTCAAAACTACTCTATAGACACATCTATATGTGTTGAGTTATTTAGGCCATCCCATTTGACACTTGGTCAATCTCCTGCCACCATGTTAAAATACTAAAATGACATCATGCATGTTTATATTAGCACAAGGCTGGAGCACTATTGGAGCTCCCAGCTAATTGACTTTGATACAATACAAAAAGTTCATGTGACAGGCTTAAAGCACATATTATGAGTGTAACTAAATCTAAGATTTTATGTTTTTGGAATGTTAAGTCTAAGATTACCACTAATACTTTTGAGTCTTATAACACATCTATCCATTTATGTTTAATAGATATTAACTAATGTTCCTGTATATAATTTCCAAAAAATTTATGTTAAAAGTATATGGCTATTGGTATATTGGACTTCATTGAAGGTTTAAAGATCAGACTCATGTCAACACTCCAATACATAATCTGTATCTAATTGACATAATCCAAGGTGTAAAGTTGATTTTGTTAACTGGTAGCATTTCATGTCTATGATGACAGTTACCTGATGGTTGAACTTTGCAGTTCATTTGTTAATTTGGCTTGTAATTTGCTACAACATACCAAATGTTTTACTGATTAGTTGCTGCTTGCCCGTGGCTTCTAGATTTGCTTGAAAATGCATGTGATGAAATCAGCATATCTAGCTAAGTGAAGTGCAGCCCTCCTGTTATTTTATTTCAAATTTCTTTTGTTCAGGTGTTGCAAGTGCTCTAATGTTGGTATCCTAGTCCTGAGTACGCCTAACTAGATGTGTTATGTAGTGTAAAACCTTGACAACATTTTTCTGTAGATATCCAAGAACAACCTGGTAATATCTTCTTTTGACAATCTTAGGAAATATGGGTGTTCCATTGAAATTCCTTATCATTTAAGCAATGGAATAATTACATTGCTAGTGTCTAAAATTGCTCTTGAAAAAAGATTCTCCTCTTGGATTATCAAATGAAATCTTAAATTATATATATATTTTGTGGACTTTGGTAAAATTCAGTTTTAGAGGAACAGCACATATTGTCTCACCTCAGGTCTATGGTTGTCTTGTGCCATTGAACTCTTCTATTGTTACAGGAGCATTTAACCTATCCTCGGTATATGTTTGTCTTATTTTCTCTCCAAATATATATCTGAAATTATAAAAATAAATGGAAAGGATAGCTCATTACTATCAAACTATGAAGGATAAAATCAAAGAAACGTTGTAATCATATTACCAAAGACTGCTCTTTTGTGGTACACAAATCTGATAAATCAAAAGTGTACTCTCTTATGTTTTTTTTTATCTTTCAGGTACACATGATTTTTGCCTTGTCCTTTCTGCCGTTACTGTTGATATTATTATTACTGTCGTTTTATTACTGTTTGCATTTATTCAGCCAAACACAAGCCTCAGTTAAAACCATGAATCAGTGCTTTGCATTTCAGATATTTCTTTTGCTTCTTGCTTTTTTTTCATACATAATTGATCTCTCTTATTTTATTTTATTTTGTTTTACATCTTTGGTCTTCTTAATTTTTTTATGTGTTGTCTTATTTTTTTCTTTTTTTCTTTGTGTCATAGATTAAAGCCATGACAGATGATGCTAATTTGATAGTCAAAGCATTGGAATCATCAGCCAGTGTAGAAGTAAAAGTAAGTCTTATTGCCATTTTAACTCTTGTTTTTATTTATTCAAAAAAAAAAAAAAAAAAACTCTTTTTTTTTTTTAAATGATTGAGTTCACTTATAAAAATCATTTGTGTTTAGGGAGACAAAATGCGCAAGCGAGGTGAATGGATGATGTGGATTTCTCCAACACAAACAAGCTCTTCTTTCGACATAGTTAGTGGCATTCAAAACATGCGGCTGGACTACAGCAGAAGCACTGGCTGATTCAGAGATGTCTTTGAAGTGATATGGTTCTCCAAAGTATTGGACCTCCACTTACCAGTGATAGGTTGATTGGGAAAAAGGAAAAGGAATGATAATGTGATGGAGCTTTCTGAACCAAATCATCATTTTCAGCTCAATACCGGTATGGTACTGGTAATAGTTGATGTCCATATCTTTGTATAGAAGTTCTTATTATGACCTTTCTTTATTTTTTAGTATTATAATAGTATGACCCTTCATTTATATTCCCTATTTTGGCTAGTTTGGCATGGGGACCTGTCTTATTTTACAGACATGGGAGCCAATTTTGAATATTTCCATCTGGCCTTGTGAAGAGAAATATTTAGTCGAATCAGGGAATTCTTTTACAGTTCATTTGTAAAGTTTATCTCTCACTTGAAATTGGGATTATTTGAACTTGGATAATATTTCATCCTTGATAGAATTTTGGATGGATTTGATCTCTTGATCTTCTGTTATTTTTTATCATGAATATGAAAATTTTGCCTCTGACTCCCAAAGCCAACTTTTAGTTCCCGGGTTCTTCAACTGTTAATTAAAATGAATATTGAATTAGATTTTTTTTTTATTATTTTTTTTTTTGCAGCGCTTACCAAGTATGCCACAATTTGCATTTCTTTGCAGCATGAGCTAATGTTCTTGGTATTTAGTTGTGCAAGCTACTTCAATGGGCATTATAATCTTTGTTACCAAAAACTGAGATCAAGTGAACGTACCTGAAGGTTCTTGTTAGTGCAAGAGATTCTTAAAGTAGGTTTTTCCGCATGAGAGGTTCTTTTAGCAGGTTCCATGCACTGGTGAACTGGTGTTGAATCAACTGATTATCTAGGTTTTTCCTCCATGCGGATTGGGTTATGGTAAGGGTTACACTTAGATCGGGTTAGGACTGACTGGTGCAAATCGTACCAACTGTTGCCATCATTATATATAGGAAGAAAATGTTATGTGATGGCAATGTGTCCCTAGTGTTTATGGTGAATTATAAGCTGACACACGCTGTCTTTGGGGTTCAAAAAAGTATTTCAGGTGTAAAAAAAGAGACCAAAGTAAAAAACACATCATGTGTCAATCAATGACACGCCTACCTAAGGCCTGTGTCAACATAGACAATCATTCTCTATTAATAACTTGGTTCCATTGCAAGCATTGCGAAGGGGGAGGATTCAGCCCGTCACTGTAGAGGTTCTATTACATCAATGTTCTAAACATAATTTTGAAAACTAGATGGGACCAGGTGGTTTGACCAAAATCAACACCCTAAATGGTTTTTTTTTTCTTTTTAAACCATAATTTACAAAAAAAAAAAAAAAAAAAACCAGCTAATTTTTAATAACCCAGTTCTTATGAAACCAACCAGTTTTTATATTTTTAACAAATAAATAAATAAATATATATATATATATATATATATATATATATATATATATAT